>CAUZXS010001272.1:0-50364 GCA_963585895.1 Sepioteuthis lessoniana | reverse complement strand
CAACTGATTTAAATTTAGGATTTTTTCTTTTTGTTTTCCGTAACTGCTTGCCCTACCAAGGCTGAAGAACTTATTTTATCCTACTATTTATCCATATCGGAGGAAGGAGAAAAGATTGACTTGTGAATTTCCCAAGCCCGAAGTGAAACGCAAATACCCTCGTAAAATATTTGAATTCGGTTCGTCGAGTTCATTTTCTTTTACGATAATTGTCAGTTTAGTTAGTAAGTACTATGTGTGTATGTGTACTTGTCTGTTTAGTGAGTTCAGTGCGTATATATACTGTGTCGTGTGTATAGTGTGTATGTGTATGCATCTGCTGTACTTTGAGAAGTGTGTGTGAGGTATGTATGTTCGTGATGAATCGTTCGCTGTACACCAAAAAGTTTGTGACACTGTTGATCTGTCTTCTTCACATGTCCTCTTTTTTTTCTCGGGGATGCTAAAGATATCTTGAGTAGAAATCGTCTTTCAGAACCCATCCCTCTCCAGGTCAACAACTGTTATGAATTCAGTTTTTCTAAGACCGTTGCACTATCAAAGGTAAAGAGCCGAGGCTGCCTTACTATCAACAGCTGAAAGGAGAATAGCTAGATTTCTACCTTTTAGAAGGTTATTAACACCATGCGAAATGCAAACAACAAGATTTGAACTCGGGTAGCCGTGTCCACTTCCTACGAAGATAACAATTACTCTAAGAGCGCCTCTAATCTGTCTACCCTAACAGAAAAAGAAAGCAAAACAAATATGGACAATAACCACTGATTTGTATCATGCAATCAATTGTGGAAAAGTACATAATTTTTTGGCTGTTATATTTAGGCCCTATTATTGTTTAGACGTGTATCAGAAAATAAATATGCTATTACTCATCTAAACATTTTTTTCTTATATGATTCGGGGTATAGTAAACTCTGCTGTAGACATAAAACTTATTGAATAAATTTGAGCTAAATTCTTATCAATAATCGAGGAATTTATTACAAAAATAAGCAAATGCTCAGAAACATCTAACCTACGATTTACTGTGCTTTTCTTAATGAAGACTAAGTTATGTTTCATTAACTTACAAGGCATACAGTGAAATGAACCAGCTATTAAAGAGAAAACAGCCTATATAGAGCGAAACCCAATATTTTTGTCAAGTTATCACTTTGGAATTTCATCTAACCACCTCTTGTTTACCTTTGCAAGAATCTTTTTTGGGATCGCAATCAACTGCAACGTCATATTCCCTTTAGTTCTTCCAACAATCCAAAATTTTATTCAATATTTGTCAGAAGTTGCGGGGAACTATGACAAACAAGGTAGCGGACGCATTTTCCCGAAAAGATTCTTCACAATGTCAGTATATAAGACGGTCACACTATACGTAAGCCTAACCAATGGAGACTCACTGCTGACTGAATAACCTCACGAAATCGTTCCTATTCACACTCACTGATTAGTTGACAAGTAATATTAAGGCTGTGCAACTGCTCTTGAAATATAAAACTAATGGGATAGTTTTAAGAGAGGGAAATAAACGTTATTATAAAGTTACGAAAGCCACTTTTCAAGATTGTGCAGATGAGACTTGTACCAATTTTGATCTGGTGCGTTAAGTGGCTTACTGATCAGTTGTATGAGAGATTGATATTAATGGTATTTCAGCTTGTCTAGGGTTAATTTATGTCCATAGGTATATAAAGAGATGGGTTCCACAAGGATATTCGTACCCAAGACACGCAGCTCTATAAGTAGCTTCCTCACAACCCAAACTGGTAAGAGATATGTCTATAGAGGTTGGGGAATCCCATTTCTATTAACATGTTTGTGTAGTTGTTGCTTAATAGCCTTTTGTGCACAGTTATATGATTGGAGGTGATCGTAGTGTAATGGTTATCGTCGTAGGAAATGAACACGCCGACACGAGTTCAAATCCTGGACGAGACTGGTTGCATTTCACATAGCGCTAATACACTTGGGGAAGGTATGAATCCAATTATTCTCCCACCAGCTATGGGTAAATAGTAGGGCAGACTGGGTTTTTAACCCTTGGTGAGGCAACTAGTCTAGCAGAAGGAAAACTCTGAATTCAAACCTGTTAAACTTCGCTTAAAAATTGACCTTGTGTCATATCCTGCCCAAGCGGAGGTGTTGGTAAATATGGTTATATGATTGAAACTATTTCTATCTAATATAAATAATCTATGTACAACTATATAGTTTCATTGTCCGAGCGGATAGAGCGTTCGCCAGTGGTCTGGGAGACGTGGGTTCAATCCCACGTCGCGTCATACCAAAGACTTTGAAAAATGTTACTTGATACTACCTTGCTTAACACACAGTAATATAGGGTACTATCAAGGGTAAAATGGAACCATTCAGCGAAAAGAGTTGAGCCCTCCCCTACACCTCGGTGTAGTAGGTATTGAAAAGGGAGCCATCTGGTTGCCCTCGACTACGGTCGCCAACTTTACTTATATAGTTTCATTTCACTCGTAATAATCTTTGCTTTCAGTAACAATATTTACCAACCCCTCCGCTCGGGCAGGATATGACACAAGGTCAATTTTTAAGCGGAGTTTAACAGGTTCAAATTCAGAGTTTTCCTTCTTGACTAATAGCCTCACAAGGCTGAAGAATACAGTCTGTCCTACTATTTACATATAGCTGGAGAGAGAATAATTGGATTCATACCTTTCCCAAGGGTGCTATGGGAAATGCTATCAGTCTCGTCCAGAATTTGAACTCGTGTCGCCGTGTCCATTTTCTACGACGATAACCATTACACCACGAGCACCTCCATAATACTTCCAGTAACTATTCTCCATAAAATCATTTACAGGTATATGATATCAATTATTCTTATCTAATTGTAAAAAAAATTTCAAACTGACCAATTTTATCCATAGATGGGATCCTAACAGGTACTACAACTCCTGATTGAACGTGGGAGTCGTTGAAACCAAAAAGTACTCCACACACCCTAGTGCCCCAGAAGTGAAGCCCCAGAATTAAACCTGACCACCAGATGTAGTTTAGTGTCATATTTATGATATCTAATTTTTTGTGAGAGAGGAGATCGTTACCCCTTTGCAGAGGATACTGTCAGGGTATTTTAAGTCCCACCAACAAAGTGGGCATCCTGCCCAAATGAATCAATTGCTGAAAGTAATTTGGATAGTAGAAATCATTTATTTGTACAGAATTTTAAATACCTTAAAATTTATGAGTTAAATGAGTTAACTAAATTTAGATAACTAAATTGGCTTCAATTTTTTGACCATTGTCAATCCTTTCTTCCTTTCAACTTGTATACTTGAAAATCCTTCTTATCTGGTGCTCATAAAAAGTCTCTATCGCATAAAAAAATTCGATATACCTCTATTTGTTAGCATTACATAATGAATTAGCTTCAATACTTAACGCTTGATTTTGTTAGTAAGGGTTTTCCTGTCGAGATGTTCAATAAATGTTACCATATGCCAAACTAATTAAATGAAATAAATATCGATAATATTTATTTCATATCTTTAAATATGAACCATTAGGGAAGCTACTACTGATGATTTCTTTAATCAAGCAAGATAAAAAAACAAAGTTATTTTCTTTTTCCCACATGAAAGCGTTTCAAAATGAAGTTGATTCTTCTTGCCGGCAATTGACAATCAATATTCTTTTTCCTTCTTTGCCTGCCAAAATTTCAGAAGCACCAGAACAAATAATAATAATAATAATAATAATGATAATAATAATAATACCAAAACCTTTTTATACTCCTAAATTATAACTCGTGGTTCAGAATAAATAAGACTCTAGGCACTTGAAAGACTCTTGACACAAATGATTTTTAATTGAGGCTGTAATATCATTAACGCAATATTATTCTAGGGGCAGATGACTAATTAATGAGACAGTAAAATCAAATCCGCCAGATGACTAAAGAAAGTAGATAATAAAGATGGCTGTATAATTCAACTCGTATATAAGTAAGATATGATTATAATTAAAGTAGTTATATAATCAAATCAGCAGTAAGATTATAGAAGATGCGTCATTAAAAGAGGTATATAATTTCGGCCGTCTTTTTATTAAGACAATATATAAATCGGAAACTATGAAAATCAAATCAGATATATAATAAGGACGCGTGTAAAATTAAGTTTGTTTCATGATAAAGGCCTTTAATAAAATCAGTAGAGTAACTGATGCAAGTACATAATCAAAACAGCAGTGTTATTAAAGCTGTAGTGTAATTAAGCCAGTAGGATCATTAAGACCACAACATGAGAAAGACAGCAGAATAATTAAGACTGTTGTATAATTAGGACAGTAGTACTACTAAGGGAGTATTGTAACTAAGTTAATTGTATAATTAAGACAACAATATTAGTTAGATAGCACAATAATTAAGGCTATAGAATAATCAAAACAGCAGTATAGCTATAAGACAATATGGTTAACATAGTCGTATAATTAAGATAGCCGTATAATTAAGATAGACATATAATTATGATATTAATATAAATAAGGCGTTAATATAATTAAGGCAGTAGTATAATCAAGACAACTGTTTTATCAAGTTAGCATTATATTTTAAGCAGTAGTATAATTAATCTTGAAATATAATTAAGACAACATAATAATTAAGGCAGAATATACAGTTTTTGTACAACTGAATAATTTAAAATGGTTCCACATCCCGCGTTAACAGGAAGATATCAACATCCACTTTATCCATGATATTGGACACTTCATATCTACATTTAAACATATAAATTCTTGTATTTGATGAAGTATTTGCACAATTATCTTCCTCTTATTTTATCACAATTCTAGTGTGGGTATTGCATATTGATCCCGACCGAGCTGTCAAAATAAGAAATGCACCTGTGTAAATAACAGGTACATACGGTCGAAGGTGTCAAGGGAATAACCTTGACTGTCGACAGGTTGAATTGAGTGGACGTAAAACAATAATATAACTCGGTGCACAGAAAGTTCGAGTTAGTTGGAGATAAGATGTTGTGGAGAGAACCAGCACCCAGCAGAGGGGGCACTTAGGCCCCCGATTGAGCAGTTGCAGTTGGAGTTCAGACCCCGAGACAGTTGGTGAGAAGATGCTGGAATGAGGATCATGCCTCAGAGAGGCTGGGCCGCCAGGCCCCCGGTTGAGCAGCCCAGGAGAACGGGAAAGAAACGCTGTTAAGGCCATAAGAGTGGGGGTCAATATGTTCCAGTTTTGTTCAGTCTCCAACTCACCTCTCACACAGTAAAACCTTTGGTAACCCTTTCGAGTCCTTTCAAATAAAGTGAGAGGTAAGTTTTTCTAAAAAAACTGTGACCGCTCGTCTTTATTGTGTTGAATATATCTCTGCATGCATATGTATTATGTGGCTATACAACATGGGCATCATTTTCCATAACTACCATTGGAAACAACAGATATTCAATGAAGACAGAACACATCAAACAAAACAACATTATAAAACAAGTAAAGACGAGGAATTGGTCGGAATGATCAGTAAAGACTTTTTATTTTTGAAAACTTTACAACGTTCTTGTAAGACCAGGGTGCTCATCAGTTGAAACAAAACAACCAAAATTGTAAAATCTGTTTGCCTCAGTTCTATTACAACCTTAGTTATACTATTGGTAAGTCGGCTGGGGCTGTAGAATACACCGACTGCACCTCCGCAAAGACGTAAGACGCCCCTACAAGTGTCCTGCATATGACATTAAACAATGATTGTGAGGTTCCAGTAATGCTGGAGCTTTGGGGAATGCAGGGTACCTCTTCATTGCCATCAATCACAGGTCCACTCAGGCCCAGAGTCGTAGCAACTGATAAGGTCCTATCTATGGCTCAAACAGAACTAAAGAGCGTACTTATGCAAAACTGAATTGCCTGAAATAGAACTCTTTTTGACATTGAAACTCTACTTATGCTAAACTGAATTTTTTGAAATAGAACTGTTTTAATATTAAAATGTGTGTGGACAAAAACAATACTTATACTAAATTGAATCTTGTTCGTCTTACTTGAATGGGTTGTTGAGATGGAAGGTAAGTGGCAGTACAGCTGCTGTTTCGTGGGGTGTTGATTCCAGGATTTGTTCATACGAATGACAGGATTTATCATACTCTTAAAGAAGTCAAACAAACATGTCGATCGAAATGACTTAATTTTTTTTTTTTGGTTGGTTGTGTTTTATGGCGAAACAAGCCTAGTGGGTTATTTAATTACAAATCCTGCACACACACACACACACACACACACATATATATATATATATATATATAATGAATGAGTCTTGCCACAAATACTTTTTATTAAGGCAAAAATATCATTAACGCAATACTATGCTTGAGGCAGATTTCTAATTAATGCAGCTGTGAAATTAGATCCGTGTAATAATTAAGGAAAGAAGATAATAAAGACCGCAACATAATCCTGGCAAGCTGATATACAAGCTGTTTTAGCTGTAAGATTAAAGTGGATGTGTCAGTTAATATACGCATATAATTTCGACTAATTTTTTTCAAGGCATATCAGTAAAAAATTAAATCAGATGCAAAACGAGAGCTTGATCAGGCCTCTACGGGCCTCCGTCTAGCCTAGTAAGGGCCAAAGTGGAGTGTTACATGTGATATGACTCGTTTAGTTTCAGAGTCATGGACTGCTTAGCTAATAGTATCCCCTCCTCAAGCATTACAGGTAGCTACCCACAACCAGCAGAGGATCTCGTTGTGGAGGAGGTATTGTTGTATAGCCAAGACCAACTATACAAACACATATGCATATGCATGCAAAATCATAACGACGACACAATAAGACGAGCGACACAGTTCTCTAGAAAAATATACCACTCACTTTATTTGAAAGGGTTGTGTGTGAGAGGGAGTTGGAGAGTGAACAGAACTGCAACTTATTGACCCCCACTCTTATGGCCATCAGCGTTTCTTTTCCGTTCTCCTGGGCTGCTCAACCGGGGGCCTGGGGGCCCAGCCTTTCAGGGACATGTTCCTTAATCCAGAATCTTCTCCCAACTGCAACTGCTCAATCATGGGCCTGAGGGCCCACTCTGCTGGGTGCTGGCTTTCTCTACCGCCTCTTGTCTCCAACTGATTGAATTTCCTGTGCACCGAGTCATATAGTAATTCAACGACCACCTTCTTCTTGTGGGCGTCACAATTTCGCACTCATTCAATCTGTCCACGGTCAAGGTTATAATATCCTGATATTCCTCGACCGGATGCACCTGTTATTTATACAGGTGAATTTCCTATTTTGACAGCCCGGCCGGGTCGTAGGTCAATATGCAACAGTCTTATCTCACTGTAGAGGTGCAATCGGCCTGTTCTCTAGCTTCAACCGATAAAAAAAGGTTGAGTTGAGTTAACTGGTTCTTATAGCAACAAAATAATATGTTGGTTTGTTTTACGGCATATAATTGATCGTTAGGTTATCTAACGATGAAGTCAATCTATTTTAGCAATTAAATTAAATATATAATATATAGATATATATTCTTAAGTAGCTAACCATAATCATTTGCCTGCATAGTCAACAGGGGTAGTATAATATGCCGACTGAAAGTCTGCAGATGGGTAAAACCACGCCCAACGAGTGTCCTGGATATGATATTAAACAATCTGAGGGTGAGGCCCCAATTCTAGTACTCTTGGGCATGTGGGGTATGCCTTCGTTGCCATTGCTCCCAGATCCGAAGTAGTAGCACCTGATAGGATCCTATCAATTGGTCAAATAGAATTGGTCGACATTTAAACTGTGAGCAAACAACTTGAAATCTAAGGGAGAATTGAGACTGATTTTGCATTCTGCTGAGATCGGTAAGAATAATGTAAAGAATCCTGGAGACTTAGGCAGACTTGCAGTAATTTGGACTCCAAAAGCCACTAGTAACAATAGGAGTGAAAAACTTGCAAGGATTAAAATAGCAATCAGTTGTACTTTTATTTTAGATGTTAGTGTTGCCGGCTTCTATTATGGGATTTTGAGACACTATTTTGATCTCGGCCTCAAAGACCTTGGAACTGCTGACAAAATTCGAGGAATGAAAGGATATGAAATAATATCTTATGATACAGACTAAAAACGCTCGGTAGATAATATTCCAATAAGAATCCAAAATCTTCCGTAAGAGCTCGGTTTATCAATTAAAAGATACAATATATAAGGCATAATATAGATCTAAAAACACGTACAGTCGTAGGAAATGAAATCAACAACAATCAACCACTACATCATTATAGCCATGGCAGTTTTTGCCGTATCTCAGCTTACTTCGGAGATAAAATCTACAACCCCAATTCAAACCCTGGATAAGGCTGCTGGTATTTCATTTTACTCCAATGTTTTTTTGTGAAAGGAAGGAATTTATCGGCTGTCTCACAAGATATAAGTTAATAGTAAGGTAAACATATCCCATTAGTCTTAATTGAGCAACCAATATAGCCGGAAAAATACTCAGAATTCAGACCAGCAGTACTCCGCGTAAAAATAGACCTTGCGTCGCATCTTGTCTATGTTGAAGGTCTCGGGTAAGTTCGTAGAGTTTAAAAAAGAAAATACATATGATCTGGTGGACGCTAAGTAAGCGTATGCAGAAAAAGCTTGACGGCAATTACACAAGAATGCTACGAGCTGTATTGAACAAGTTCTGGAGGCAACATCCCTCAAGACAGCATGTCTACGGCTACCTACCACCCATCACGAAAACCATTCAAATTAGACGAAGCGGACAAGCGGGACACTGCTGGAGAAGTAAAGACGAACTCATAAGCAATGTACTCCTGTGGACTCCTTCACATAGACAAGCAAAGGTTGAACGTCCAGCTCGAACTTATATGCAACGACTCTGTGCTGATACAGGATGTGGTTGAGAAGACCTGCCGGAAGTGATGGACGATAGTGTCGAATAGTAAGAGAGGGTTAAGAAAAATCCGTGCAAGCGGCATGACATGATGATCACACACACACACACGCGCGCATATGTATATATATATATATATATAGATATAGGGGTCGGTGCTAGACTCCCTGATGATCTGTTGAGGTGAAACTTTGGTAGAAGAATTCCGACTAACGATTTAAGTTAATTGTTGTAGATAGATAGACACCTATAAATTAAGAACAGGTGGAAGCCAGTATTTTTAGAATACATGATCGTAACTAATCGTTTTGCTGCAGTCCAGTAATCTTGAGACAATTTGAAATATATTTCTAAATTCGCAGGGATGTCCTCGTGGTGTAATGGTTAAAGCGATGGACTGCGGAATTGTAGTAAACGAGTTCGTAATCTAGTCGTTCTATTATGTTCAATTTCGAGCATATACCCTTGGGAAAGGTATGAATCCCCCCTTATCCTCACAGCTGTGGGTTAATAGTAGTACTACTGTTCTTCTAGGAGAATGTCTTTGGCATTAAATAACCTACAAAGGTTGATATGTCATTAAACAAAGAAACCAAACTAACCTACATCCTCTTTGTTTGCAATTGATTTGTTTTTGCATGCACAGTACATCTTTCTATTGATATCAACCCCTTTTATACTTTGTCCGGCGTATTTTTAACTCTTTGAAAAATACGAATTATCAGCAAACTACATATATATATATATATATATAGAGAGAGAGAGAGAGAGAGAGAGAGATTTAATTAATTGATAGAATTACCGAATTTACAATAGATAAATGCTACAGTATCACACAAACCTACTTAAATCTTGATCGCAGCAAATCCTGCATTCTTATAAATACGACACTTCATGTGTCACATTGAAATATTTCATTACGTTGGCCTCCCTTCAGCGAAGTTTCTTGTTAATGTAATCAACTCAATGCAATCATTAGAAAAAGCGACATACGGTAAAAACAGTAGTTTACACTTTAGAGACTTTGTCTGTCCCGAGACCACTTTTCACTCTCATTTAGTGAAGCTATTTTATATCTTCTGGCAATCAAATTAACAGGTTTGAAATGATGTGTCAATGAAATATAAAATCTTGCTGAAAAAGTTGAAAAAAAATGAAAGATTCAAATGAAGAAACGCTTTTAAGAAAAGACGCCCTAGTAATCATTCATAAAGTGTTACACAGGAGAGTTCTTACAAGTTTAGGTTATTGTCGGGAGTTAAAAAGTTGTTACTTCTTTAAAGACTAAATGATAATTGAATTTGTTTATCACTAATCATTACGACTTTATTTCATTTCTTTCTCTGTTGTAAATGACATTTTTGTTTCCTTAGTGTAAAAATAAGAAAGAAACAGTAAAATAAATAAATGAATGAATAAAATTGCGTTGTCAGCACAAAGCAAAAATGAACTTGTGCAACATCTGCCTCATAATAGTTTTTACATTTGTATATATATTTCCTACGATACACTAAATAACAATTGTATGACAGAGAGGGCGCTTTCAATGGTATAATTGTCAGTGAGCTGGGCTAAATCGTGAGTTTGTCTTTCATGAGGTGGCTCATAATTCTGGCATTGCGCAAAACCAGCTAAACCTTTGTAAATAACCACCATGAAGGGACTAAGAAAGGATTAATAGAAATTAGGACAGAAGGGTAGGTGACTTAGTTAATTTTGTTTGGTTAGTTGGTTCAATGACATAACCACCCTTGAGGAGCATTTAATATGAATCCAATTCACACACACACATACACACACATACACGCACACAAATATATATATATATATATATATATATATATACGAGGATCATTAAATAAATTTCCAGACTTTTTTCGTATGTGCACTTTCATTGATAGTTCACACATGAAAGTCTAGTCCCCTTCGAAATAATCTCTTCTGGCTGCAATGCACTTGTTGTACCGTTCCAACAACTGCAAGGCCCCATGGAAGTCTTCTTGTGTGAGCGTGTCAATGACCTTCGTCACAGCCTCTTTCATCTCCTCAATTCTCTCATAACGACAGCCTCTGAGCTTAGGGAATAACCAAAAGTCACAAGGAGCAAGGTCTGGATTATAGGGAGGCTGAGGAACTGTCTTGATGCCAATATTGGTCAAATAGTCAGTAACAAAAATGGATTTGAGGACTGGTGCATTGTCCTGGTGGAAATGACACTGACCCGATTTGAAGAGTGCTGGCCTCTTCCAACGGAATCTCCTCCTGAACTCCCTTAAAACCTCTAAATAGTAACCCTAACCCTTTGGCCAATCAACTCTAGAGTATTGACTTCCTTACTCCTCCCACACCTCTCATCATCACTCACAGACTCCCTGCCTTCGTTGACTCTCTTATGTCACTCAAAAACTGATGCTCGATTCATGCAAGATGGTTGAAAAGCATTCTGAAGCATTCCATACGTTTCTGTGGCATTTTTCCCAAGTTTAAAACAGGATTTTATTGCATATCGTTCTTCTAAAGTGTCCTGACGTCCAGATTACATTTTTGAAATTCACCAGCAGTGACAATCAGGGTTTAGTGGGGTGTATTCATGCTGTAGCTGTTCATTTAAACCTGAAATCATAAAAATTGGTCAGTCATCTCATAAGACGTATAGCAATAAGATACTGAATTTTCAAGAGTCTACGACGATTTTAAATGCCTGTACAAATCGTCTGGAACCTTATTGAATGAGTTAGTTTTATCCTGGGTCAGTTTTATCCTGATGATCCGGAAAGCTGAAATCTTTGTAGATTTCTTCTGATCCATTAGGTATATGTATATATATATATATATAGTGATTGCATGGTAACTTCCTATTTTTAAATTATGATTTATTTCTTAATACTTTTACAAAAATGAATATGAGAAGAACATTTATTGTATGGAGTTTTATTAAAAGTTCAATAAAGGCAGCAGCTCTAGTCACCAGTTTTTCATGCCGTCGGAGAACCGCGCTAGCTGATTCTACTAGAAACTCTCATAAGATGGATGACATAATTTCTCCTATTCGCCCTTCAAAGTTGTTGGTTTGGTAGTGTAGACTTGCTCCTTCAAACAATTCCAATGAAAAATCGCATGGGGCTAAGTCAGGATTTCTGATTGGCCACTGATGTGAACCACGACGACTTATCCATCTCCCAGCGATGTAGGCATTCAGCAGTTCACGAACAACAATAGGAAAATGCGCAAGAGCGCCGTCTTGCACGAAAATCAAACTTACAATATTCTTCGAAGTACTGATAACAGTACAGATTTCATTGTGCAACATGTTCAGGCACTTTTTGGCTTTTGTGGTATCCTGAAGGAGTAAGTTTTCAGTCTAACGACACACAGACACACACATGTATATATATATATATATACGTATTTGATTTTTAAGTGAATAGTTAGTAGATGATTTTTTAAGCGAGTTAGAGCTCGTATATTTGTACACAGTTAAAAGCTTTCAAGTATTGCTATCTAACCAGGATAATTCTATTTTCAGGCACTTTTTGGCTTTTGTAGTATCCTGAAGGAGTAAGTTTTCAGTCAAACTGCACACAGAGACACACAGAGACAGACACACACACACACACACACGTATATATATATATATATATATATATATATATATATATATACGTATTTGATTTTTAAGCGAATAGTTAGTAGATGTTTTTTTAAGCGAGTTAGAGCTATGATCGTACACAGTTAAAAGCTTTCAAGTATTGCTATCTAACACATATAATTATGATTATACTATA
Organism: Sepioteuthis lessoniana; assembly: GCA_963585895.1. Lineage (NCBI taxonomy): Eukaryota > Metazoa > Mollusca > Cephalopoda > Myopsida > Loliginidae > Sepioteuthis > Sepioteuthis lessoniana. The sequence goes on along the minus strand of CAUZXS010001272.1, from coordinate 37,697 downwards.
TAACTATAATTATATACTATTATAATCTAATCATTGGCCCAGCGGTTAGAGTGTTCGCCAATGGCCCGGGAAACCTGGGTTCAATCCCAGGTCGAGTCATACCAAAGACTTTAAAAATGGAACTTGATACCACCTTGCTTAACACTCAGCATTATAAGGTACGGTTCAAGGGTAAAGTGGAGCAATCCTGGGAATGGAGTAGCGCCCTCCCCTACACCTTGGTGTAGTAGCTATCGAAAAGGGAGCCTTCGGGTCACCCTCGACTATGGTCGCTAACTTTATTTATAATCTAATCATAATATAGTCTATATAACTATAATTATATACTATGATAATCTAATCATTTTTTTGCACGCAGTGCTACTGGCTTCATTTATTTTTATATCAGTGCAACTGACCCTCAGCCACCGCCTTCTAGGATCTTTAACATAAAAGAGGATTGGGTATTTGTTGGCCACAGGGGAAATTTGAAGAATAAGGCTAAACTATCCAATCGGTGCTAGGGTTTGATATGAACGGCCGATTGATCGAATCGGATCTCTTCAAGACCCCGTTTAACCCAGTAAGATCAAAAGTTGCATGTGACGAGACCACTTCAGTTTCTGGGTCACGCACTACTTATTCACGAGGATCCCGTCCTCAATCATTACGGCTACCTACCAATGGCCAACCCATGATCTCATTTTATGGGTCTTACCCCTCTGCAAGGGCGCAGTCAGTGTATTCCCTAGTTCCAGCCGAAGAGAGAGAAGTAACTCACATAAAGGTAGAAATAACCGCTAATCTATTTGGTTCACGTTATCGTCACTGTCTTTGCTTTTTTTTTGGAAACAATCATCCGCTACATTATAATGGCTGTGGCTGAATTCAGCTTACTTCAATGTTTTTGTGGACAGTTATTTTGGAGCGATACATTATTTTGTTTAACATATTAGATCTATCATGAGGATAGCATAAATGTTGTAGCGAATTATGCGTAACGTTTTTGTAATGAATTATAGCAGTGCAGTTGACTAGTTATTATGATAAAAAGGCTAATAATAACATGAATTATAAATAAACCTAACCGTAAAACAAATAAATGGAGGCTGAGTTGAGACAGAAGTTATCTTTTTATGTATTATTTTGCTAATAAGCAATATTTTACTAAAGGTATGTTTGTAACACAATAGTCCAAAAATATACGACCAAGATACGAACACGTGAAGTAGACATATAATGTTCATAGAATATTCATAAACATAAAGCAATCCGAAAACACTCGAAATTGGTTCAGTACGAAACTTTTATTTACCTTTTTGAGTTTAAGGTTTTTCGACATGAGGAGAGAGGGACACAATTTCTTACTATGCTGACTTTTCCATCTGGCCCCACCACGTGCGGCACATTTCGTAGACCCCAACTGGTCTCGCCTCGACTACCTTCCTCTAGACTCGAATCTCAACTCACTGTTTTTTTCAAATTCCAAAATCCTCCGCTTCTGGGCATGACGTCATTCACGTCCCCGGTACATTTCCTATCTGGGGGTTTTATTGTGACATCTCCGAATGTCACATCCACCCCGCGCGCGCGTGAACACCTGCACTCAACTAACCCATGCACTAACTAACCCATGCACTAAGCGAAAGGTTCTCAGCCTAACTAAACCGAAAGGCAAGATATATAAAACGAAAGATGATAATATAAAAAAATCCCTCCGCAATTATTTTACATGTTGTGTAAGAATTAATCTTTGTATGTATACAGTGTATGTAAATGTTTCAGTATTTTTCCAAAATGTTTCAAATTCCTTAGAGAATAAAAATTGAGATTCCTTAGAGAATAAATTGAAATTCCTTAGAGAATAAAACATCATTTTCATCGTGAAATTTTAGGATTGATATTTTTGGTACGGCGTCTTGAATCTTACCTCTGAACCCTGCTATCGGGAATGAAATACTGTTCAGACAGCATCAGCTCTTGACGGCAAAATAGGGAAAAGTTATTTCTGGAACCCAAGATACACATGGGTCTTTTTCTATTTCCAGATTCGATGCCAGACGTTTTTTAAGGAATGTTATAGATTTAAAATACAGTCTATATGTATATTTTAATCGATTTAGATTTTTAGACCCTAAAACAATCGGTTATCTTCGGTGTTGTCAATGGACAATAATATCACTCAAGAATCACAAGGGCCATAGTCCATTTTTCACTGGAGTTTAACTTAGTTTGGTTTGGCTTTATGGCATATCAACCATTGAAGGTTATTTAATGTCAAAATAATTCTTAAACATATAAACAGTACTATTTCAAAAGTTCAGTTTACTGTCGTTATTTTTTTTTTACACTCAGTTAAATATCAAAACAATTCTATTTCTAATAATTCAGTTCAGCATAAGCACAATGTTAAATTCTACTTAACCACTTAATATTTTACGGCGTATCAACACTTTTCGGGTCATTTAACACTGAATTTAGTTATTTTGATAAAACCGGCTTATTTGTCTAGTGAGTAGAGTGTTCGGAAATGGTCCGGGAGACCGGGGTTCAATCCCAGGTCGCGACTTACCAAAAACTTAAAAAATGGTACTTGATACCTCCTTGCTTAACACTTAACATTATAAGGTACGGATTAAGTGGGAAGTGGGGCAATCCAGAGAAAGGAGTAGCACCCTCCCCAACACCTCGGTTAGTAGCTATTGAAAAGGGAGCCCTCGGGTTGCTCTCGACTAAGGTCGCCAACTTGACTTTTTTGATTACACACAGTGAAATGTCAAAACAGTTCTATTTCAAACAAGTCAGTTTAGCTTAGGTACGCTGTTAAGACACATAGTTAAATGTAAAAACAGATAATTTCAAACAGTTCAGTTTAGTGTCATTACAGTTTAGTGCTATTTGCCACAAAGATAGGATCATGTCGGGTGCTACCACTCTGGGCCACAGTGGACCTGTGAGCAATTGCAATGAAGGGGTACTCCGCATCCCCCAAAGCTCCACTATTACTGGAGCCTTACCATCAAGTTGTTTAGTGTTATATGTAGGACTCTCTTTGAGGGACTCTTACCCCTCTGCAGAGATGAAGTCAGTGTATTCTAAAGCCCCAGCCGACTAGGCCATTTCCAATTAGACCATGATGCTTTCATGTTAAATTTATCCACCGAAAGTAGCACCCGAAAACTGTGTACAATAGCTTCTAAATTCAAGTTTGTATTAATCCGCTTAGTTGATAGGGCTTAGAATACGCTGTATAGTTTGCAGAGAGCTCAAACGCGACCTCAAAAAAAGGCATTAAACAGGAAAAATGATAAATTTGGAAAAGGTGAGAGATACGGTCAAATTCTTTTGCAGCTTAGCAATGCACTAAAAATCATTTCATTCATATCAACGAGTCAATTACAATTCTCTTTTGTGAACAATATTCATTTTCTTGATTTGTAAAACAATTTTTCTAAAGATTATTTTGGACTCGTGACAAACAATGTATAAAACTTTTAGGTTTCTCTGAAGATCTTTTCAGAAGCATCATCATCATCATAAATCCTCAGCAATGTTATTTTCCACACATTATCGGATTGCTTGTTCCTCGACATTCTCCCTGTTTATGGGATGGGGGAAGCAAGGTTATTGTATATCAGACAGACAGATAGATAGATAGATAGAGACTGAGACAGATAGAAACGTACAGACTAGGACAGAGGGAGAGACTGACAGATAGATAGATAGATAGATAGATAGATAGATAGATATGAAGAGACTGAGACAGAAACGTTCAGACTGGGACAGAGGATAGATAGATAGATAGATAGATAGATAGATAGATAGATAGATAGATAGATAGATAGATATGAAGAGATTGAGACTGATAGAAACGTACAGACGGGGGCAGACGGAGAGACAGACAGACAGATAGATAGATTGATAGATAGATACAAATGAATAGATTGATAGATAGATAGATAGATAGATAAGAAGAGATTGAGATTGATAGAAACGTATAGACTGGGACAGACTGATAGATAGATAGATAGATAGAAATGAATTGATAGATAGATAGATAGATAGATATGTAGAGACTTAGTCAGAGAGAAGCGTACCGACTGGGACAGAAGATAGATAGATAGACAGATAGATATAAAGAGATTGAGACTGATAGAAACGTACAGACGGGGACAGACAGATAGATAGATTGATAGATAGATAGATCGTAATTTGTTGTTTCTTGAGTCTTTCCGATTCGTTCATTTATCCGACTTTGCTAAAGTTGAACATTGTCATTGCTTTATGAAAGATTGCATCCATTTATGTAGGCGTATTAATAACTCTTTGCTTTAGGGATTAAAAATAATTTATTTTTCCCATTTTTTTCTACGGAATCTTTTCCATTGTCAATGCATTTAACCTAATCATTTTACATTAATTGCATTGATCGATCATTATACAGCAGCTATCCCTGGCTTTTCAAAACATATTTTGCATGAATTTTCTTTTAGTTTTAGTTTCCGAATTTTCCAAACATCCCGTAATTATGACCTTCAGCTACGTGTTCTTTGAAAATTGAAGTCATATATTTTCTGCCGTCTTTGCAGCACTGGCAATCGTAATAAAAATATGAAGGTTATTTCTGTGCGTCTAGAAATGTTAAACTATTGCATAGAATTCAATTTGACCTACAAAATGTTTCACTTAGATGATCGAATCTAGATAGCTAGAGAAACACACACACACACACACACACACACATTTGATAAGGGTTTATGCAAACATAAATATTGCTTGCTCAGGTGTCCTCTTTTGTTTGATTTCCAGCAAGCAGAAAAGAATCAATTACGCTAATCCGTCTCGTTTCTAACAAATAATATACATCATTAATATCATAACTTTAGGATGAATAGATTTGCCCGCAGTAGATAAAAAGATAGTATGTAACCTCCCCCAGACACACACAGTCATACATACATACATACATACATACACACAATGCACGCGCAGATACACACTAGGCTTAGCCAATAAGTATAGAGATGGTGCCCGTGGTGTAATGGTTATCGTCGTAGGAAATGGACATGACGACACAAGTTCAAATCCTGGACGAGACTGATTGCATTTCACATAGCACTAATACCCTTGGGAAAGGTATGAATCCAATTATTCTCCCTCCAGCTATGGATAAATAGTATTGCAGACTGCGTTCTTCAGCCTTGGTGAGGCAACTAGTGTAGGAGATGGAATACTCTGAATTCAAACCTGTTAAACTCCGCTTAAAAATTGACCTTGTGTCATATCCTGTCCGAGCGGAGGGGTTTGTAAATGTGATAAGTATAGAGATGGTATTTTTAAATAAAAGTTTTAAAAAATTTTGAGAATTTTTTCCACAAATGTAAACTCTCCATTGTTTGGAAATGGTTTATAGCAAAATTATTTTAATCTCACACAAATGTTTGTCTTGCAGCTATTCAAATTGGTTGAAAATGAAACAGAGAGTGTTATATAATTGCAAAAGGATTTTTTTATATTATCATTTTTCGTTAGTTATATCTTATCTTTCGGTTTAGTTAGGCTTAGTGTACGGGTAGGGACACACATTGAGCACAGGTGTTCACTCCCGCACGGGGAGGATGTGACAATCATAGATGTCATAATAAAAACACCGGATAGGAAATGTGAGAGGGGATGTGAATGACGTCATGCTCGGAAGCGATGGGCTGAGGATTTTGGGTGATTTAGGAAAAAAAGCAGTTAGTTGAGATTTGAACCTAGACGAAGCGAGTTGATTTTTTGGACCTGGGCGAGGGCAGTCCAGTGGGGTCTTCAAGATGCGCCGCGCGTTGTTAGGTCAGATGGAACTTTCAGCATAGTAAAAATTGTGTCTCTCTCTCCTCGCATTGAAAACCTAAAAGCCAAGAAGGTAATAAAAGTTTCGTACCTGAACTACAGAGAGTCGTCAGTGTTTCGCATATTTCGGGATTCCTATGCATGTCATGTGGACGTTTCACGTATCCGTATGTTTTACAGATCCGTATATTTCACGTATCAGTATGTTTCCCATATTCATATCTTGGATATGCTACAAGAACTAATAGGAGTCTGTCATAGAATGTTTGGTGGCTGAAAAGTGTAAACAATGTAAAAATTACGGAGAAGTGTACGGACGTGGAATTTTTAGTCGAAAAATGTTTACAAATGGGCTAAATTGTTTAAAGGTTGAATTGATATTAAAGATTAAGATAAACCAGATACGTTAACAATGGCAAGCACGCCTGAAATGGTGGATTCAGTAAAAGCAATTATTTTTCAAACAGGGGAGTTACAACGGAGGACTCTTTTGAAAAACAAGGAACTTGTGTGGTTTGTGTGGGAATTGTACATAATTACTTTGAATTTCCTCTGGTGAGATGTTGTTAGGTTTCACGAGGAATATGCAAAAACCACATACTGTAACAAAAACTATGGGAGCTATCAGTCAGTTTGGTTGGGAAGAGCAGCTGCATCCTCCTTACAGTCCAGGACTGGTTCTCGCTGATTTCCAATTGTCTGCCCTACTCAAAGAATTGCTGAGTTGGACAAAGTTTTAAGTGATGAATCAAGTAAAGAATACAATGAGTAAATACCTCAGCACTTTGGCTAAAACCTCGGGTCAATTATTTCTCTACTGAACCTTGCTTTTTGATGGGAAAAAACGAGTTTTAAAGAATGGAGATTATATAGAAAAAAATCACACACACACACACACACACACATAAATATATATATTGCACGGCCATGTGTGGGGGTCCATAAGAGTACATCACTTATGAGTTCGTCCCTGCTTCTCCAGCAGTGTCCTGCAGATAGATAGATACATACATAGATGTGATACGGATTCTTAAAAAATCAATTTTGGAACGTTGATTACATCACGCAAATTTGAATCAGAACACAACCAACGGGAATAGAATATTTTAAAACTTCCTTATCTTTTTCGTTTTATACAATAACTCACACACACTGATGAAGGTCTACACAACCGAAACGTTGTCAAATCATTTTTTGAATAAAATCACCTTCTGAAGAACTAGGAATTTTTAATGTCTGTACACTGCATATGCCTATATATATATATATATATATATGGAGACAGAGAGACACATAGAAAGAGATAGAGAATAGGGAAAATAGTGCATGTTTAGTCAAAATGATACATACAGATCAACGTGTTGACTCTAAAAAATATTCACGAAAAAGGGAATATGAAATCAAATCGAATGGATGTAGAAATCCTTTGATATATATTAAAATAGAAAACAATTATCAAATGAAACTGAAAAAGAATTGCTTTAAACAATCGTGTTTCTATTTTCTCGAAGAAATATGAAACAATAAGGGATTTTTATTCTTTTTAGTTCTCTTATTGCTCTGCCGTCCAATATTCAAGCTGTTTTGATTCATCAAACTTTTTTGAACGCACGCTCACATGACGTGGATTGTTTAAAATGTTCTAAGCCTCATACGAGATTTGTCGCGTACTTCTCTCTATTGTTTGGGCCTCATCTGCATAGAAATTGAAACAGAAGTCTTAATTAGTTTTTCTAGTTTTATAAGAAGTGGTATTGTGCAGCCATGAAAAAATTGTTCAGCTATAGCTCAAATTTCGGCGCGAGGATTTTTAAATGACCCACGTATATATATATATATATATATATATATATATATATATAGGCAACTAGTTTAAGAGAAAGAAAAGTCTACATTCAAACCTGTTAAACTACGCTTAAAAAGCTGACCTTGTATCCTATCCTGTCCGAGAGGAGGCATTGGTATATATATATATATATATATGTATATATGTGTGTGTGTGTGTGTGTGTGTGTGTGTGTGTGTGTGTGTGTGTGTGTGTGTGTGTGTGTGTGTGTGTGTGTGTGACTTTCTGTTTGTGTGTCTGTCTGTAATAAGTTATTCATTCTTGAACAGTAACAAATTCATTCTTCCTTATTTGAAATGCATTTCTTGCATTGCCTTTTTTGCAAATCCTTTCCATTTTGCCTCTTCTGCGACCCATTCTTCGAGTGACGCTAGCATTAATTCTCGGACATTGGTAATTCCTTTCTTCTTTTTTTCATGGGCTGAGATATCCTTACATATTAGGTAAGCAAAAAATTAAGCGTAAAGATTTTGAAGACGCTTTTAAAATAACATTTTTCACATTGATTTATTGAACTAGCTTTTTAATGATACAACGGTCAGAAATAGCTGAAACTTCTTAATTCTAATGTCTCGTTATTTAATGCATATGATGACAATAGCGTAAAAGTACAACAATAATTACAGTTACATTTTACTACTGTTTGAATTTAAATCTCATATATATAAATGGAGAAAAGAGAGAAAGAGAGAGAGAGAGAGATTGAGAGAGAGATGGGAGGAGTAGTGCATGTTACATAAGGAAAAATGTGTTGATTCTAAAAAGATTTTATGAACACGAGAACGTAAAACAGAATCGAATGAATGTAGAAATCTTTTAATACAAATTAATATAAAAAATCCAAAAGTTCAAATCCTGGACGAGACTGATTACATTTCACACAGCACTAATACACTTGGGAAAGGTATGAATCCAATTATTCTCCCTCCAGCTATGGGTAAATAGTAGGACAGACTGGGTTCTTCAGCCTTGGTTAGGCAACTAGTCTAGGAGAAGAAAAACTCTGAATTAAAACCTGTTAAACTCCGCTTAAAAAATTGACCTTGTGTCATATCCTGCCCGAGCGGAGGGGTTGGTAAATAGTAAATTAAATTAAAAAACACAATCACTCTTTTTTTATTACCCATTGAATAAAAATCAAGAAAGGGTCATCAATGTCACAAAATTGAAATTAAAATCAGAAAGAATTATCAGAGGTCAGTAATTAAATGTAGCATTATTCTTATGGCTCAGTTGAACTGCATGTCTAACGCAAAAGAGAATCTAATATGTTGTATCCTAAGTCACATTGGAATAAAATAAAACGCAAATTCTGAATCGATAGCCGAATCGGCTTTAGATAAGGTCTCCGACCAAGCAAAAATTCACTACACTGACGTGAAACCCAAGATCAATAAATTCTTCTATACAAGATGGCAACATTGCTTGAATGACAACATCCATAATAAAGTCTCCATGATATAACCCACGTCATGAGAATGAAAACCAGCTTTCAGAAAATCTAAAAGGAACAAGTTACTTTATCTCTATCGCGCACACAAGACTTGCCCATTCCTTTATACTCAAACAAAAAGAACAATCCTAGTGTATAGCTCGTCAAACTTCCAAAACTGTTAAATATTTTCTTATAAAATGCACAGCTTTAGCTCTTATTAGACAACTTTTATATCAGCCCAATAATTGATATGGATAATATTATTTTCGTCCTTGAAAGAAATAAAATCATACCTAAATATGATCAATATTATTAAAATTAATAGCGAGAAAATAATCCCAGAGGATTCTTTAAAAGTAAATAAAGATTATTTTGAAACAACTGCACAAAAAATGTAAAGGACTTAAATTTTAACCTTTATATCTAGTTGACCTCTCTGTAGTAGGGATTTAGATTTCAGCAAATCTATATCATCATCATATCGTGCTGGTAGCACGGATATCCATGATCCTCTCTCGCCACTCCTCCCTATCGTTCATCGCCCGAGGTAGGTCTTCAGGACAACATCCCGTATCCTCACATAGCTGCTGAATCAACGTTCGTGCTGGTCGGCCTGCTTTTGCGCGACCATGTGTGGGGATCCATTAGAGTACATCTCTTATGAGTTCATCTCTGCTTCTCCAGCAGTGTCCTGCATGTCTGGTTCTTCTAACTTGAATAGTTTTCGTGATAGGGGGCAGGTGGCCGTACAGTTGGTGTCTTGTGAGGTGTTGCTGCCAGGACTTGTTCAGGATTGCACGCAGCATTCTTGTGTAATTGCCATCTAGCTTCTTCTCCAGCCGTTTTGTTAGCGTCCATGTAGTGCATCAATATAGCAGTATCGATGTGACCGCTGCCTGGAAGAAACTGCGTTTCATTTTATCGGTTAGGTCTGATTTCCATATAATCGATTGCCTATTGATAGCTGTCCATGCTTTCGTTAACCTCGTTTCGATGTCCTTTTCGGTTGATTCGACGCTGCTTCCTAGGTACGTGAATTTGTCTACTAGTTTAAGAGGGGTTCCTTCTTGAGTGGAGATATCCCCCGTTTGGTTATAGCACATATATTCCGTTTTGTGTGCATTAAAATAGAGGCCTATGCTTGCTGCTGCTCGTTCCAAACTATGCAGAAGTGTTTCGGCTTGGTCAGGTGTATTTGCCAGTATCGCTATGTCATCGGCGTAGTCGGCGTCGGTAATTGTTGTTGCGGGGTACCTTCTGCTTCTTTTCTTCGTCAGTTCGAAGCCATTCTCTTTGATTTTGTCAATCGATGTTCTAAGTACGTAGTCTAGACAAATGATAAAGAGGTACGAGGCCAGCGTGTCCCCTTGTAGTACTCCTGCTACAATGTCAAAGTATTCTGTGTCTCCATCCGGTGATCGTACTTTTACTTTAGTGTTTCTATAGAGAATCGTTATTGCCGCTACGGTTTCTTTAGGTATGCCGTACGCTAGTTGGATTTGTTCCATCTTTCCTCTGTGAATGGAATCGAAAGCCTTGGTAAAGTCGACAAATATTAATGTCGCTCGTAGGTTCTTTGACCGTACACCCTCAAGGATTCTGCGGATGGTTAATATTTGTGAGGTCGTGGATCTATTTCTTCGGAAGCCAATTTGGTTTTTTCTAAGTATGTTGTCGATTTTGGGTTCTATGCGGTTTCGTAGTTGGGCATTGTAGATTTTGGCTGCTATGGATGTAAGTGTTATGCCTCGGTAGTTTTTGGCTAATCCGAGGTCCCCCTTTTTAGGGAAGGGGAGTATGCATCCCTTCATCCATCTAACTATCGGATTTTGATTGTATAAGTCGACCTCTAATTTTGAAAGATCTTTTCACGTTGTAATGGTCAACTTATACACCGCAATTTACAATAGATATTAATGAATAATGTACTTGATTTCCTAATCTTTAGGCATAAGATAACCCACTGCCGAGTTGATGTATCGTCATAATCAATCAATCAATTAATCAATAATGTAGAGTACTGCTCGAGCTCATTAACTAGCCAGCAGGTATTAAACAACTAGGATCTAGTGTAAATCGATACCTGATGCGGAAAGAGACTCTGAGCGAAATTATATTGGAATGTTAGTGGAGACAGAATGAAAATATAAGAAATTTTGATTAGGATTTTTCGATTAGACCAAGTTTAAAAAATCACTATTGTCTCAAGATATTCATTTTGCTGAAGTCAATCATTATTGTCTACTCTAAATCAGACTGTTAAATATTTAAAAAAAGAAAAAGCTCTACTCTAACAGACCATATTTGTTTAATATTTCAATAAAGCTTCAAGTCAAGCGACTACCTCGTTGGTTTAAGACTTTTCACGCTTCCAGTTGATTAAATAATACAATTGATTTATTTAATAAAAAAAAGGCATTCTTCAATAATGATGCTTCGGTGTAATAGCAATAGTTTTTTTTTCTCTTTTGCTTCATCATGATGTTACAATTAAGCAGGAACTGAGGTTGCGTTATGTAATAACAAGATCAGTTTCTCTTAGGCATTGAAAGCTTGTTAATAGGGCTGACAAAACATCTTTTGGCTGGTTCAAGAAGTTTTTGATGATTATTAAGTTGGAACAGATATTTGGAATATTTTATTCATTTAGACAGGCTTACAATGAAATTTAGAATGGCGGGAATGATATCTTCTGCTGCCATCACACCTTTCCGGCTTATAAATGTCTATGACAATACCTAGAAGAAAATACGTGGTTAATATTTTGCTTTTAGATATGAAAATACGTGATTCGAGTAAAATTATTCGATTGGACACCGTTTCATTAAAACGAACACCTCAGGGCTTTACGTGATGTTTCTTATTAATACAAAGGTTTCTCAGGAAAACATCAGAAATACGTAAGTACTTTATTTTGATCCATTACAACTCAAGGGACGTCTCTTGGGATATGATGATTGAGGCGGTTCCCTAAAAGTAATGATTTCTACTGTCGCTAGCATACGCCTAACTAATCAAAGCTTAGTAAATAACTATCCGTATCTCCAACAGGAAGGTACAAATGGCTCTCTTCGAGACAGAATCTACCCTATTTTACTAAAATGGGAAATTGTCAAAACTGATCCTTGACACCTGAAGAATACTATCAAAACGGAGATAGTTATTTTTGCCCTCATCACAATCCACATTAAAATCGAGTCTGTAAAATTTTGTCTTCGCGGTGTTGCTGGTAAAGGCAATTGCTGCCGTTGTAAAGCTTCAGTTCTGGAACTCTGGGGGATGTGGAATATACCTTCATAGCCATTACACCCAGGTGTACTCAGATCCAGAGGTCATACCTTTTAGAGTATGGACAGGAATACTTGAAAGTATATTACTGTGCAAACAAAAAGTTGTTATTAAAAAGGAATAGGTACTTGAAAGTATATATTTATGTATGAATGACTCACATTAAATACGAATGCCTGATACAGAATAAATGTCGATAACAAACGTTTGTCCCCAAATAAAAAAAATTATTTTCAACATTTACGAAATAATTAAATTTCGGCATTCAACAACCAATAAGGGTCTGATATGTTTTTGTTGTATCGTTGGTTCAATAAAGGTATTCCACAGGTACAAGCCGAAGAGTTGGCAAGTCTATCAGAGAGCGATTAACGCTTTTTCCTCCTGAAGTAGTCAGGCACCGTCCATTTATATCTTTAATGGTGTCATACTAAAAAGAGTCACTGAGTGTATAGTTCCGGTATAACAGTTTTTAAACAAATAAACGAAACCAAACCTATCGTGGTGTATATTATGACAGATAAACCACATTGTTGTTGGGAGTTTGATCCCCTTTAAAAAACAGTATTTTCGCACCTTGTAAACAATAAAATTGTCGTTACGAGTAAAACAAGACTTGTTGGGTAAGTAAAGCTCTAAGATATATCTTAGGTATAAAAAAGTTTGTTTTTTGCTTTTTTAAAATTTTCTTTTAATGATTGTCTTAATTCTTGACAGCTGATTTTCAATGTATTTCTACAATAGAATCATGAACTATACAATGTATAGCTTTTGATAATGCATAAAGTGTTTGTATTATGATTATGATTATTTATTATGCATTGTCAATATACATAATGAATATGCATAATATATTTAATAGCTCAAGTCTGCTCTGAAATATTTTCTGTAATTCCTGATCGCTGAAAATTTCTTTCTTTCTGATTTTCTTGGCATGAATATTGTAAGGAATTTTCGGCCGAGCTGTTTATGTTATATTTGAGACATTGGCAGCTCATCTATAAATATTTCACTAAGTTAACTGTAAATTATGATAAATTCCTTATATTAATGTATTAAAATCGTCATTAAGGTTGAAAATATGCGGAAAACTATTTAATGATTGGCTGTCAGTAAGTATTAGTTCCTCATTTAGCCACTTCGATAGCAATCATTTTGGAATACCAGAAATGAGATATTGCGCTGAAAGAAGTGTACGTGTGCCTTTCACGAGATTATCGGTGTTATGAAACAACATGCCTTACTGCATTAAGGAAACACACCTTGACTATTTTTTCTCTCTTTTTCTCACCCGCACACATACTCTCTCTCTCTCTATATATATATATATATGATTCGGCAGAATGGTCTTTCGAAAAAGTAGCGAAGATAAAAAGTAGGTTTTTGAATATCAGCAGCGATGCCATTTCAGTTGCCATCATGATTTCGAATGGTAAACATTGTGGGTTTGTGAGTGAAATTTATCTTAAGACAGTGACTTTCTCCGGCTCACTATCTATCCCTTTGCGGTTAGTTGGTTGATTGTGTTTTATGGCATATCAACCCTTGTAGGTCATTAAATGCCAAACCTCTCTATAGCTATATCATAAACATATCTGATTTGAAAACTGATTGTTTGGCTCGTTTAAAAATGTTACATGCAGAGCTCCTTTGTTAGCACTCAGTTACATAGTTCCAAGTATTGATTTCATTATTTGGTTTGGTTTCTTTGGTTAATGACATATCAACCTTTGTAGGTTACTTAATGCCAAAGCCATTATTCTCGAAGAACAGTAGTGGTACTATTTAACAGATAACTGAGAGGATAAGGGGGTTCATACCTTCCCCAAGGGCATTTGCCCGAAAGTGAACGTAATAGCGCGACTGGAGTACCAACTCGCTTACAACGATTCCACAGTCCATCGCTTTAACCATTACACCACGAGAACACCTCCCGCAAGTATTATTATCTAATACTAATTATTCAATTCAATACTAACGATTTGTTTGCGAATAGTTAAATATTTTCAAGTATATTCGATGATTAAGTAGTTGTTCTAATAGGTACTACCACTCCGGGCCAGAGAGGGTCAGGGAAAACTGGCAATGAAGGGATTTTCCAAAGACACCAAAGCTCCTTGACTGGAGCCTTACCACAGATTGTGTAGTGTCTTATCTGACTGGGCTGATATCTCCTTGTGATTACTTCCTCGGAGAGTACCTGAAGGTTAAAGGGTTTAAGTTTTATTTTTCATGAATTAACAGCAATAACAGCTGCAATGAACACGTGAGAGCTTCAGAATTTTAGTAAAATTAGATTTTGACTATGATCTATGTTCTCTTTTTTATTTACTTACTTACGTTGCAAACTTGAGACTTAATTCTGCTGAACACTGTACATAAGTGTGTTTAAAAAGTATCGGGACTGAAGCTGTATTTACCAAGACAGAAATGAACAATGAATAAGATGTTGATTTATTTCAAGGTAGTCTCCTTGACATCCAATATAAGTTCGAATGAGTTCTTTATTGGTCGAGGGACTTCTGGAACTTTATTAATATGTATTTTATAAAGCTTCGCCTTTATATGTGCCCAAATATCTTCCTACTTCTCGGATTGATTTTCCTTTTAAGAAACTAGAAAAAAGTTGCAAGGAGCTAGGTCAAGTAAGTGTGTGTGCTCGGGGTAAAGCACTTGGGCAAAGCTGGGTTTCATCCAAAACATTCTGCTTTAAAAGTATTAAGATTAGCTTGAATTTAAAAAAAAATGGCAGCAATACGTCGAGACGAAGTCGAGATATACTTTTTGGTTTTCTCTACACGTTTCTCATTATTTTTTTCCTTTTGAACCACTTTCGGTGTTAGAAAATTCAGTCTCACATAACCACAAAAAGAAATTCCATTAAACAGGAAATACATTTTATTTACAAAATCATAATGTAGTTGAAAATATAAATCCTGACTAATGACTAGACTTCTTATGGTGCCCATCGGTTTGTCAATTAAACTACTAAATCTTGGTTCTGCTTCAGACGTTAGTCTCTTCTCATTTCAATCTTTAATGAATTACATTTTTTGAGTACATCAGTTGCTGCAGAAAATCCCACACCAAACAACCAACCAGTCCAAATCCATTTAAAAATTTTCTTAGACCTAAGGACCCACCTTGGGAATCTCTTGTTTAGACATCAATTATTTATCTCATTTGTTTCTCAGTTATAAATACGTCTACATTCAAATTTCCAAATTAAAACGAGGAAGCTCAGTTATGTATTGGCCAACTTGCAGGACTATGATATCGCTGCAAGAGATTTCAAACTAAAGTCAAGCTATTACGTTCACTTCTAAAATAACAACCTTAGAAAAAATATGAACCCCCTTATCTCTCTAGCTATGGGTTTAATATCATTACAACTGTTCTTCTGCAAGGAGGTCTTTGGCATCAAATAACCCAAGAAAGTTTTTTGCCATTAAACAAAGAAAAAATTAAAACTTCAATTTTAATATTTTTTTGTTTTTAAATTATATCTCGGATTTTTCAAATGTCTTTGAATTTTTTCTCTGATCTTTATAGTGGTTGCGAGGATACACTCTTAGAAAATTATGTTATTTTGGTAAAAGCATAGCCGAATATACAATGCACATTGGGCATTGTTTACTCTTGATGTGTAATTAGGTGTAAACAGGGCAGCGGAAACAAGACAATGAATCTCTGAAGTTTTGGGCAATAATAATGTGGCTTACTGTTGTTGTTGTTGTTGTTGTTGTTTTAAGTGAATTATCTGTGAAGATTAGAAATATAATATTTTGTACTCAAAGACAAAGAGCCGTCTTGTAAACGTCTGAATTATTCTAAAAAATGTTGAATTGACGGATCTTCAGAAGGAAAATGCTGGACAATGAACACATGAACAAGCTGAACAATCAGAGATGTGTGCCAATTATAGTAAGTTATTAAAAACCCTATAGTAAAATACAGATAAATGGATTCCAAATGGATTTTCGGAAACGATTGTCGGTCAGAAACGGTTATCGACACAGTAAAACCTCATTTTTGCAAAAGCAGTTTCATTGCAATAATTTCAAAATAAAATCATGTTTATATCTAGGTCAGTTTTCCATTTGATTTAATAGCGAGAACACATGGTAGCGGGACGCAAATAAATAAATTATAAAAAATGAACAACCAGAAATAAAGACTACTTGAAATGTTCAACATGGAACGAAGAACTGAGTCTTGCTGAGGTCATCAACTATCGGCTATGTGATGACGGGGGCTGGCCGGACGATATCAATCACTCGAGGTGGATGTATTGGTAAGGTGTTCTTTGAAACCCGATATAAGACGACGGATTTCGTGATTTTACCCCTTTTTCTCTTGTTTAGTTGCTGAGATACGAGATAAACATTCTTGAGAACGACTCAAAGACACGAGAGGAGTCCTGTTCCAAGCAGAAAGAATAAGCTATCTTGAATGTCGTGTCCGTTGTTCATTTCTCCACGACGTCTGAGTCTGAACGGAGAAAATAAAGCAACGAGGTCTTAACGCTTAAGATGATTTGTGTTTTTCCCCATCCGACAAATAGATATTACTGACATAACAGTTGTCATTTTATTATACGATGACTGTGAAATCGGTATTTGTTATCCCTTTAGTCTGCCGTTTTACGTTATATGGGTCTCGCTCTCCGATTGGCTATCTCTTCACTACTCTTCTTCTCCGCTTTATTTAATCTCTTATCGGTCAGTCGTCTTGTCGTATCTGTAACTCTGATGTCACTTTCGTGTCACCATCTTTGGCCTTGTTCATTGATCAGAAATGACGACGACTTCGTGGGAACATTTTGTTTATAGAATACTTTTCATTACTCGTCAAAGCAGGATGGAGCGTTCAAACTCTCCGGTTGAGACTGATAAAGTTCTTTATAACGCTATAGCAGTTTTGGTCAACCGACAGAAAGATCCGATGAAAGCCGTAGTCTCAGATTGACCTCGAGTTCAACGGTTTTTCATCGGTCAACTGGTTGAACTCATTGTATATTTCCACGCGTATAACGGCCCAGGACTCAAGTTGAATGTTACAATACACGTAAAAAATAGGTCTCACCGATCTATCATGTAACTGCCGGGGACTACATTATACTAAACAAAATACGCAGGGAAAATAATAGGTTGAAATGAAAATTATTTTTATCAATAATTCCCTTTCACTACGTTTGACAATTGACTCTGTTTAATGCTGTATCGGGAGAAAAAAAACTTTTCTTATTCAGATCATGATTGTTGATTTCGTTGCATTGCTACAATACGACCTTTTTCTACAAATGGCATATTCCCCAGACATGACACGTTCAGGTTATCACTTGTTTCAATCCATGTTCAAATCAAAATTGAAATTTTCATTTCATGTTGGAATACACACTTTAACTCAAGAGTAATTTATACACTGATTTACAATTAGTTTATCTCATTCTGTTTGTTCTAGTTAAAACGCTTCGACTTTTATATGATCTGACCTTCTTAATGACCACAGGGTTTGATTGTTTTCATTTTACAGTCAATAATTAAAGAGGATCACTTAATACACTCTTCTTTAAAGGGGATTAGTGTGTGTTTCTTCCACCAAACCTGTAGTCAGGATTGAACCTCCAGATGATTACACGTAGAAGTTCTTTAACCAAATGCCTATATCCATTAGTACATATGTTCAGCAGGACACATGACGTAACGGATATAGGCGTTTAGTTAAATAACAAGGAATATTTACAATAGGTTTACATTTGTACCTGGTTATGGTTAACGTAATTAGAATAATCTAACCCCGTCGATTAATTAAAGCTTTTGGTTTGAACTTCTGAGGAGGCTCCCAAATTCTACAAGAAATACCTCGTGGTGTAATGGTTAAAGCGATGAACTGCGGAATCGTAGTACGCGAGTTCGTACTCCAGTCGCGCTATTACGTTCACTTTCGGGCAAATACCCTTGGGAAAGGTATGAACCCCCTTATTCTCCCTCCAGCTATGGGTAAATAGTAGGACGGACTAGGTTCTTCAGCCTTGGTGAGGCAACTAGTCTAGGAGAAGGAAAACTCTGAATTCAAACCTGTTAAACTCCGCTTAAAAACTGACCTTGTGTCATATCCTGCCCGAGCGGAGGGGTTGGTAAATAGTACCTAAAGAAAGCATAAGTACGCATTAACCGAAACTTTGTGAATGTAACAATAGAGATGAACACAATAGACCGAACACGCTAAATGACTTTTACGTATTGACCGACAAAGAGATTGAACTTATAGTCACTACAAAGAGACATATAAGTAACAATATAACGAAGGATTAATTTGAAAGAACTCGTTATTACAAGTTTAATACTGAAAACATCGATTGCAGAATGGGAACATATATCTTATGTTGATTGAATAAGGTTCCGGTTCGAAATACTTTGGGTACCGATTACGGTAGACACCTAAGTTGGAGATTAAAACAATAGAAATTTTGGAACAATGAAATCAGTCAATGATTGACTGAATGATTGATTTATTTATTTTAACAGCATGTAAACCCATCTAGATCTATTTTAAGCCTACAGGTTAAGAAATTTCTTTAATTGTACGTTCATGTTTACATTTTTTGTCTTATTGTTTCAAATGATTTTTTTTTGCACACGGTTCTGTCGAAACAAATAATTTTTTGATTGATCTTTTTGGCACATAGATGTGACTAATAAGTACTATAGATATGGATCAGAGTTGACCTTGGAGTAATGGCGATGAAGGGGTACTCTACGCTCGCCAGGTCACCAGAACTAGAGTCTAACCATCAGATGTAGTTTAGTGTCATATCCAATAATTGCTATTTTTTTTTAGAAAGGGGTGGGTTCTTTCCTTTTGGCAAACCTCGACGACCGGGCAAAATAACAATCAAGATGAAGACGCTAGTAAGTATATAATAATTATAATTCCTCATTCCAGACCAAAAATTGCTTGGATATATATATATATATATATATATAATTAAAAGCTTTTTTAAAATTCTTTTTTAGAAGGAAAATGTTGGAAACTTTTGCATCTATCTATAACATATCCCCATTAGAATAAATATAGAAAGACTAATTTTTTGTGGGGTCGGATACTTTTCTCGATGCAGACGATAATTTCCGTCTTGTCTGGAATTGATACCCTTGGTGTTATTATTTGCGCTTGTAGTTTTTCGTCTGGAAATTGGATTTATTTTGAAGTTGATTTTATTGGCCCAAAACTGCCACCGTTCTGCAACGTCTGTTTTCGGTATTTCAGATTGCATTTATTTCTCTGGGATTCCTTTTGTTCCTCCTGTGACGACAAAAGCATTTTATTTCATGGTTTCTTTTTTACTTTTATTTTACGTCTGTATCAATATATTTGTTCAACAGTTTCTTCATCTCAGTGTAGAACAGAAAAAAATTTCCTTATTTTTACTGGCTTCGTAAACAAAACCTATCGATACGAACTAAAACAATTTCATATATTCGAATGTATATACTTTAACATAAAGTAGCCAAAAAACCGTATTTGTGTGTTTGTTTTGATCATATAGTTTTCTTCATTCTTGTTGTTTTTATTTTTACATTTTAGCTAATGTATTTAACATAGCTCTAATACTCTTGTGAATGTTTTGAATGCAGTAATTCTCCATTCAGCTATTGGTAAATAGTAAGACAAACTGGTATGGCAACTAATGAAGGAGAAGGAAAAGTCTGAATCAAATCCGTTAAACTCCGCTTAAAAATGACCGTGTGTCGGATCATACGCGTGCGGAGGGAATGGGTAAATACTTGCATTTTAACCGATGCAATTTAAGACCTTTGAGTCCCAATCATATGATTGCTTTCTTGCAGTCAGAAAGGATTGTTTTAAATAGATCTTTAAATGTTTTTATTATTTTTTGAATATTGCTAAGACATGTCACGTAGGGACGGTTAGCGTAATAGTTATTGTTGTAGATAATGGAATCAGCGACTTGAGTTCAAATCTTAGACAAGGCAGTTCGCATTTCAATATAGTCTTATGAAGTAGTTAGTAAAGTTGTCTCCCTTTAGTTGAGGGTGACTAGAAGGCTCCCTTTTCAGTAGCTACTACACTGAGGTGTAGGGGAGGGCGCTACTCCTTTCCCTGGATAGCTCCACTTTTCCCTCGATACGTACCTTAATAATACTGTCAAGCAAGGAGGCATCAACTATCATTTTTAAAGCTTTTTGTATGACGCGGCCTGGGATTGAACCCCGGTCTCCCGGACCATTGACGAACACTCTACCCACTGGGCCAATGAGGGGGTTAGTCTGGGAAAAAGTATCAATTTACCGCTGGGAAAAGTATCAGTTCACCTGTTCTTTCTTCTTCTCAACTGTGGATAAATCGGATAGACGAGGTTCTCTAGTTATGGTGAAGAAACAGTCTAGAAGAGAAAAAAACTCTCAATTCAACCATCTTTTAAATTTGACCTTGTGTCACATCCTGCTCTAAGTGGAAGGGTTAGGTAATTGAATTGATATGTCATGTTGGCTTCAAGTTACTTAAATTATTTGTCGTTTCTAGTGACACCCATCTCAGTACTGAGACGCGCATTAATTCTTAAATTTGGTGATCTGACAAGAAACCGATATTTCAGAGTTTACTTGACCGTTAGTTCTTTGAATCTTGTCGATATGATCAGCAAGTATTACGAGCGTGTAAGGTTGCTTGGGGTAAGGGTTAAAAAGCAAGAGTCACAAATCATTACAAGTTAGTTCGAGTTTTATTGGGTCTCACAAAGCAACTATTAATAAGTAACAATGTCTGTGTGTATATGTACTTCCTTAACCCCTCAGCGACGACTAGGCATCAACAAAGTATTTAAGCAGAGTATAACTGCTTTAAGTTCATGGTTTGCCTTCTTCGAAACCGGTTTGTATACCAAGGTTAAAGACTTCGTATTTACCAATTGTTAGACGGGGAGAATGTTTGGATTCACATCCTTCTATATGGAACAGCTTCGTGCCGGATTTTAACTTGAGTCTTGTAGAATTTAATTGAAGTTTTAAAGATACATTTTAGAAAATTAATTTCTTCGACAAATTTTCTCATCAGACGCAGGTTTTAACTCACAAATTCCTGGACGACATAGTATGCAGTGTAAATTTTAACAGAAAGGAAAAGTTTTGATGGTTTAAATGGCAAATTCAATCTCAATTACTTGTGAAATTCGTTCATTCACCGTTTGAGTATGGTCAGTAGTAAGTGAGAAGCTAACTCAGTACAATCAAAATGGTTGGTTATTTAAACATGTTAATACTTTTTAAGCGCCAAAGACGCATGCTACCCGTAACTTTGACCCACGACACGTAAAATTAGGCATTTTGTAAAGATTAAATTCATCAATTGTGTAATGGTCTCTTATTGGTCACTTTACTGTAGCACTGAAGTTGAGGTATTAAGTAAGTAGTAAAGTTGTCTCCCTTTAGTCGAGGGTGACCAGAAGGCTCTTTTTTCGATAGCTACTACACCAATGTGTAGGGGAGGGCGCTACTCCTTTCCCTGGATTGCTCTACTTTACCCTTGATCCGTACCTTATAATGCTGAGTGTTAAGCAAGGAGGCATCAAGTACCATTTTTTGAGTCTTTTAAAAGACTCAAAAAAGTAGAGGTATAATGCATTTAATTTTGTCTGGCACAAGGCTACATTAGAAGAGAATCCAATAAGATGAACTCTGATAATAGCCTACTTCATCATCATCATCATCATCTTGGTGTGTCAACAGCACGTATTCTCTTGACTCTCACACCATCTGTCCTTATTGCCTGTTGTTCGAGATAAATCATCTAGACGGCATCCAAAGCTAATAAATACGAATGTAAATGTTTACTGGTGGGCGAACACTGGTGTGTACCTTGTGTAGTAGTCCATTGAGAAAAGTCACTGTTGAGTTTATCCTTTCTTTCTCAGCATTGTCCAGCATGTCTTACAAGGATGATTTTTAAGATGGCAAGTAAGTGGTTATACAAATATTATTTTGTAGGTTGCTGCTTTCAGAGATTGAACAAAACATAACCCAACATCCTCGTGTAGTTCCCATCTAGTTTTTCTCCAAGCATTTTGTTCGAGTGTACCATAACCAGATACGGATATGTGAAATGTGCATAGAATGTTCATAACATATATACATAGAACATAGAAGTCACGAAACACGAAAAAACACTTAACGACTTCTTAGTTCAGGTACGAAACCTTTTATTACCTTTGAGTTCAAGGTTTCGACATAAGGAAGAAAGATACACAATCTTTCTATGATGACTTTTCCATCCCCCCACCCCAAAAAAAACGTGTGGCGGATGCCACACGGCCACTGGCCTGGCTGCGGCGAGCAAGCGAAAGCCAACCGTCTTCTCCTGAGGCAGAACTCAACTCAACTAACTGACTTTTTCAAAATCCCCAAAATCCTCCGCTCGCTTCCGGTGTGTGACGTCACCCGCACTCTCTAGCCCCGTTTCCCATCTGGGCTATTGTGACATCCCTGAGTTTCACGTCCGGTCCGCTTGCCCGCGCGCGTGAACACCTGTGTTAATGTTGCACCTAAGTTACCCATACACTGAGCCGAAAGGTTCTCAGCCTAACTAAACCTAAAGGCATAAAAGGAAATCCCTCGGCCATTATATTACACGAGTGCAAGTGGTGTAATCATACAAATCTACTGAGACGTCTTGAGATTAGAAATATTCAAGTTTTATTTTATCAGATAGATCAGATTTCCATAGTCAATAACTTGTCGATAGCAGTTCATGCTTTAGCTATATATTTGTTAACATCGTTTTCAGTAAAGAATATATACGAGGTATATGAATTGATGTAGGAATTTCAGAAGCTTGCCATTTAAAGAGAATATGGCATCATCATGATTAATGGTCTACTTGGCGGCTAACCGAAAAAACACCAGTACATTATGTGATCTCTTGTTTTATATGCCGAATTATAATCAATCAAATATGAGGGTTTATTCGTGTAACCCTTTGTGACTTCGATTATGGTCTTTAACTAAAAAGGATGTTTATTCTGATATCGTGTTTCGTTCTTCCTGTGAATCGTTCTTCGCAATATCGTTTTTCGCAATGAATAAGTAACAACACCAAATGCAAATGATTATTATTTGTAACTTAGTTGATTGTTATGCCTTCTTGAAGATCTTCGCTTTTTATTATCTTCTCATATCAACCTTTAAAAAAAATCTTTGCATAGAACATATATGCTATCAATTCAATATCTATAAATATCTTTACACAACCCCCTGCTTCAAGTAGGATGCGATACAATGTCAAATTTTAAGCGGTGATTAACAGGTTTGAATTCAGACGTTTTCTTCTCCAAAAGCGGTTACCATATAAAAATAGAAGTTCCCAATCTCCCCTACAACTTACTCATAGCTGGAGGGAGAATTATTGGATTCATTCTATTTAGAAGGGTATCAGTTCTATGTGAAATGCAAACAGTCTCGTCTAGGATTTGAACTTGGGCCGCTGTGCACGTTTCCTACGACGATAGCCATTATACGACAAGCACAATATTAATATACATATCAAATCTGTTAAGTAATTTATTCAATAGTTCCAAAAATGTCTTCATAAATTCTTTTTCTCACTACCTTTTCTTTGGAAATCATTTAGTTTAACGTTTTTATTTTCCTAAAATATTGCTCTTTTTGACTAGATTAGTGGATTTTTTTCCAAAAATATATTCCTCTATAGGTAAAACAAAATTAAATTGGTTTGTAGACTAAGCTTTTAATACCTGCCTTGATAGTAAAATTGATATTCGAAGAGAAATATTTAAGAAAATTTCTAAAATAATTTGAAATTCCATTAATTATTTTGAAAGTTTCACTTAGATCACCTCTCATTCTTCATTCTAGCAAAGTCATCATCATCATTATGTCATTTCGCTAGCATGGATTTCCCTGATACTCTCTCACCATTCGTCACTATCATCCATCGCTTCCGGCAACTCATCTTGATTAAATTCTGTGTCCGTTTAGAGCAAGATAAGTTCTAACTGGTCGTCTAATAACTGCACGTCCATGTGAACCATGACTCTAGTAAAGTAGTTTATCCTAATTTATCCGATCTCTCCTTGCAAAAATTGTCTTTTACTCTTTTTATTATTTTTGTCACTTTTATTTGTGTGCCTTCCCATCTCAATATTACACTGCAATTTCATCGAAATCTGTTAGGAAATCTTATCAAGTTTACATTGGCCAGACGAGGCCAAAACAAAGCCTGTGAAATGTAACCACGACAAGTCATTGTCTATTTTTGATTTAAGTTGGAATTATTCTAGCTGTTTCAACTCGCTATCAATTCCGATTATCAACGTTAAAACGTTTCAACGCGTTCCTCTGTGCATCTGATCGAAAACTGAATTTGCTTTGGCGTTCCGTTCCACTCAACGTGTATCTCCATTTATCCATTTCTGCGTTTCATTGGACATTTTGGACACAGCGTGTAAAACTAGATACTGTTTAAATCTTAAGATAGCGCGTATAATCCATATGCGTTTCCTCTGAAACTTTTATCTTTTATTCCGATCTCTGACCCTTCAATTATTTACCAGCTAGAACTACCCGCCCTGTGATAAATCGTGTTATATTCTCGGCCACTGATTCATTTTCTGTCTTGTAGGTTTTCAACCTGCTCCGTGCTATTTATCAAACCGATCTTCTAAATCAGTCTCTTTTTAAGTTTCCTACCTATTCTTAGAGAAAATATCTGATTTTATTTACAATCTTCAATCGATATTAAACTTTATTCATTCTGCTACTCTTTCTACTGGAGACAATTTGTCTTAATTTGTTAAACTTGTCATTATTTATCTTATTTTGGTTTTGGTTTCTACTCATAATGGCATCGCAACCTTCGAGGGTTATTAAATGTCAACCCTTGTAGAAAAACAAAAGTGGAACAATTTGATACATAGCTGCGGGAATAAGGGGTTCATATTTTTCTCAAGGGTATTAGTCTAAAAGTGAACTGTCATTTGAACTCGCTTACTCTGATGTCCCAGTAAAACACGTTAGTCAATAAACCTTATGGACTCTTCCCAATTAATTTTATTTCAATAGCCTTTCGCAACACTAATGAAGACACGGCTCCCCGTATCTACACAGTATGAATTACAGCAAACATTGCCCATCATTGTTCTTTTGATTATCTTCGTTTCGGTTAGTTTGCTGCTTCATGTTTCTATTTAGAAAATGCTAACTGTATTCTCTGAAAAGAGGAAAGACTCACCACCACCATCAAAGGAGTGTCCTGTTTATGATTCTAAACTGGATCTGGTTACTTGAAGCAATATAACTGTGTGCAAACAAATGACTGTAATCAAATAGGAATAATTACTTCAAAACATGCAGCTGCGTGGACGTTATTCGTCTTATATACGAAGAGCTGATATACCTGAGTAAAAAGAAAAATGTAAACATAAAACTATAGAAAAACATAAGTGTAACCATACAATGGACGAGCTTTCCTTATGTCAAGGCAGAAAATAACCCTAGACAGATTGAGAGGCCGCTAAGATCAATAAACATTAACATCAGTAATTTGTATTGGGTCTTAAATTCTCTGTAAAGTTTGGTTGCTATTCCAAGGTTCACTCACATAAGGGTCCTCATTCTTGTTTTTATCTCTTCATTTCGATTGGTGCGCTTCTCTTTTTCCTATTTTTGTCTCTTCTGATGAAATATGCACCTATTATACAATAAAATGTTTAGATTCCTGTCCTTATCTTTGTGTCTATTGTTCTTTTTTAACCAACTAATTCTTCGCCTTTCTTGGACGATGTCAGAATTTCTGCAACTCAGAGAATTCTTCATTGAGTTTGATGACAAATATTCTCATATTTTACCATATTTCGAATGATCTTTTCATCCATCTTATTGTCATCTAAATTTAATGTTGATATTTGAATTATTTGTCCCTAGTGAATGTTTTTCACTCTGTCGGCAGGGCTTACAATATTCTGATTGTTTTACCTTCCGAAGGGCAAGACCCTCCTTTAAAAAAAGGGGTATCTTGAGTATGAAACCAAATTGCATCTGAAGATTCGGTTCTTTTCCTGACCATTATTCCCAGATTCTCTTTGACTCAAAATGTAAGAACCGCATTTATGGGTCAAATAGATCTACGAATATATTATACGACAATATGTAAACAAAATCTGTTAACAAATAATTACAGAAAAATCTTAATATAAACTAACAATGAATGTGATTCCCTAACTTCTAAGAATAAAACAACCCTAAACAAGTTGACGTGGCATTACAATCAATAAATCAATAAAAACTAGATATTGGCTTTTGGTCTTAAAATGCGAATATTTGCGAGCACAAACCGAATTTGCCAATGATAATTCATTCCAAATTTAGTTTTGAATAAATCAGGATTTTTTGAGAAATTTTGATCAATTATATTCATAGCAATGGATTTTTCTAAAAATTGATGTAGTCCAAAATTGTTCGCCACCAAATGAAAAATACAAGAGAATGTTCTATGACAATTGCAATTTTTTCCTAATATGACATTTTATAAGGACACTCTTTAAAAATGAAATGGTATTGACCTGATTCTATTATAAGGATGATTCCGACGAAGATAATAAGTGGGGTGCCACGTACCACGATGACTCAATCATTCTGCAACCTTGGCGAAGGCTGCCGAACTTGAAAACATACGAAGAATGAAGATTGTTCATGTATACAAGCAAGGGTGATATATACGGGACTTTCCATTCGTTTTAAAGCACTTGATCGACAATTAGGAGCCTTATCAAATGATACAACGACACCCATTGTATTGAAAATAAGTTAAGAACTGACAGAAAATAGTTATTTTCTGAAGCAATAAAATTGTTTGTGAAATTAAGATATTGACGTACCCCGCACAAAGTCGTTAAACAAACCCAAATGAAAATGTATGGATCTATTTGAAAGAGAAATTAGGAGACCGAAATCCTTCAAATTTTGTAGAAGTAAAAGCTATTGCCTGGTAATTATGGGGCGAAATACCCGTCAATGTGTGTTGTGATATTGTTAGGAAATATCAAAGGCAATTATCGAGAAAAAAATTACAACTGATTATCGAGATAAAAACGTCAATAATTTTGGCCGATGTTACATGTTTATGTAAAGATTTTTGAATTATTGGTTGACGTTAGAATAATATTTTGACTTGGGCCAAAGACAAAAACAAGTCTTCTAATCGACTTGCTTTTTTTTTTTGCAAATCGAGTAACATATTTTTGGAACCAATTGATTTATCAGATCAAAAATAACAGTGATGTAAACAAATTATATGGTTTCAGAAGAAATGGTAAGAAAGAGAACACAAGAGGTCATTTTTGAGAACTATCAGATGAATTACAAAACAGAATTTGTATATAAATATTGTATTAATAGTGTACATATTCTGTTCAAAGATTTTTTCTTTTTAATATTCATGTGAGAAAATAGTAAAAAGTGGAGATCCCCAAGTAGTCATAAAAGTCGAACAAACAAATAAATAATAATAATAATAATAATAATAGTGCCTTAAATCCCAGAGATGACGTTGACAGACTGTAAGAAAAGAACGACGAGGACCTACCAGCATTCAAGATAGCCTCCATGCATCGATACAGCGGCAAGAAAAAAACTTAAAGAAGCGCGGAAGGAGACTGATTACAGCGACCAGAAACAATACAGACGATACAAACAGCAACAGAACAAAAATAGGAAGAAAAACAACTGAATGAATATTTCAAATGACAAACAAGCGAAATCTCACACGATTAAACTTAGACATAGCTAAGAAAGGGAAACCTTAACTGAGAAACTGTATCTCTACTAATAACAACTCAAAACAACCAAGAAGAGACAAGACGTCACAAAATAGCAGATGTAGATTATGTAGTGAAAGAGATGAAACAATCAATCACATAAGCTAATGCAGCAAATTAGCACAAAAATTATATTAGATTAGACACAACTGGGTGGGTAAGGTGATCCACTAGGAATTGTGCAAGAAGCTTGATATGATCATATGAACAAATTGTGTATGCACAACTAGAATCAATCATAGAAAAGAGACGAACAAAATTATTTGGAATTTTGAGATACGAGCAGATCAGCTAATCTTGGCCAGATGACCAGACTTAGTGATAGTCTATAAAAAAGATAACCTGCTGAATACTGGACTTTGTTATTCCGGCTGACCACACGGTAAAGTTGAAAGAAAGCAAAAAAGTGTGATAAGTACCTAGATCTTGTTCGAAAACTGGAAAAAAAAACTATGGAATATGAAACTGACAGTGATCCTATTTACCGACCCCTCCGCTCGGGCAGGATATGACACAAGGTCAATTTTTAAGCGGAGTTTAACAGGTTTGAATTCAGAGTTTTCCTTCTCCTACACTAATTGCCTCACCAAGGCTGAAGAACCCAGTCTGTCCTACTATTTACCCATAGCTGGAGGGAGAATAATTGAATTCATACCTTTCCCAAGGGTATTAGTGCTATGTGAAATGTAATCAGTTTCGTCCAGTATTTGAACTCGAGTCACCGTGTCCATTTCCTGCGACGATAACCATTACACCACGGACACCTCATGAAAGTGACAGTGATACCAATTGAAATTGGCGCACTCGGTATAGTCAACAAAAGATTTGTACAGGAACAGGAGGACTTGGAAAATAGAGGACGTGTAGAGACCATCCAAACTAGAGTATTGTTGAGATCGACCAGAATACTGAGAAGAGTCCTGGAGACTTTTGGAGACTTGCTGTCACTCAAACACCAGGGAAAAGCCATCAGCGAACGCTATTGTGAAAAATGATTTATGATAGATTTTAATAATACGAGCCAGTAATTGTGGAAGTGTTTGGTATGATCAGATAGGAGGAGATAAACCCTTTAACAAGATATATAGCAATCGAGCTTATAGGAAAAACAAAAAAAATTGACTTTGCAGAAATATTCCTCAGAGATTACAATCAATGTGCCAGAAAATTATCATTCAAAAGAAGCATAAATATTTTAATAAACATAATCACTACCTTTCCTCACCGTAGATCTTGATAAAGGTTGGTTGGTTGTTTGGATTTTATGGCATATCAACCTTTGTAGGCTATTTAACGCCAAATCCATTTTTATGCATATAGTTCTATTTGAAACAATTCAATTTAGCATGATTACACAATTTAATTATCAAAAACATTTCTATTTCAAGCTATTCAGTTTAGTCAAACAATTCTAATTCGGCTAATTTAGTTTAGTATAAGTACAGATTTTGTTTACACGCAGTTAAATGTCAAAACCCTTCTATATTATACAATTAAGTTTAGCAATTCGACGACATACTGCTCCGACACTGCAACGCAGTATACAATCAAAATCCGATAGATAGATGGACGAAGGGATGCATACTCCCCATCCCTAAAAAGGGGGACCTCGGATTAGCCAAAAACTACCGAGGCATAACACTTACATCCATAGCTGCCAAAATCTACAATGCCCTACTACGAAACCGAATAGAACCCAAAATCGACAACATACTTAGAAAAAACCAAAATGGCTTCCGAAGAAATAGATCTACGACCTCACAAATACTAACCATCCGCAGAATCCTTGAAGGTGTACGGGCAAAGAACCTACAAGCGACATTAATATTTGTCGACTTTACCAAGGCTTTCGACTCCATTCACAGAGGAAAGATGGAACAAATCCTACTAGCGTACGGCATACCTAAAGAAACCGTAGCGGCAATAACGATTCTCTATAGAAACACTAAAGTAAAAGTACGATCACCAGATGGAGACACAGAATACTTCGACATTGTAGCAGGAGTACTACAAGGGGACACGCTGGCTCCGTATCTCTTTATCATTTGTCTAGACTACGTACTTAGAACATCGATTGACAAAATCAAAGAGAATGGCTTCGAACTGACGAAGAAAAGAAGCAGAAGATACCCCGCAACAACAATTACCGACGCCGACTACGCCGATGACATAGCGATACTGGCAAATACACCTGACCAAGCCGAAACACTTCTGCATAGCCTGGAACGAGCAGCAGCAAGCATAGGCCTCCATGTTAATGCACACAAAACGGAATATATATGCTATAACCAAACGGGGGACATCTCCACTCTAGAAGGAACCCCTCTTAAACTAGTAGACAAATTCACGTACCTAGGAAGCAGCGTCGAATCAACCGAAAAGGACATCGAAACGAGGTTAACGAAAGCATGGACAGCTATCAATAGGCTATCGACTATATGGAAATCAGACCTAACCGATAAAATGAAACGCAGTTTCTTCCAGGCAGCGGTCACATCGATACTGCTATATGGATGCACTACATGGACGCTAACAAAACGGCTGGAGAAGAAACTAGATGGCAATTACACAAGAATGCTGCGTGCAATCCTGAACAAGTCCTGGCAGCAACACCCCACAAGACACCAACTGTACGGCCACCTGCCCCCTATCACGAAAACTATTCAAGTTAGGCGAACCAGACATGCAGGACATTGCTGGAGAAGCAGAGATGAACTCATAAGAGATGTACTCTTATGGATCCCCACACACGGCCGCGCAAAAGCAGGACGACCAGCACGAACGTACATTCAGCAGCTATGTGAGGATACAGGTTGTTGTCCTGAAGACCTACCTAGGGCGATGAACGATAGGGAGGAGTGGCGAGAGAGGGTCAGGGATATCCGTGCTGCCAGCACGATATGATGATGATGATGAAGTTTAGCATCAGTTAGTTCTATTTAACCCATAGACGGGGTCCCTATCAGGGCCTATCATTCCCGGCCAGAGTAGACTTGGGAGCAATGGCAATGAAGGGGTGCTCCGTACTCCCCAAAGCTCCGGCATCGTTGGAACCTCACCATCAGATTGTTTAGCGTCATATCCAGGACACTCATTGAGAGGGTCTTACCCCTCTGCAGAGAAGCAGTCGGTGTATTCTATAGATCTTGATAAAATATTAGTGAAGGATTATAAGAAACCGAAAATATACTTAACAAGAAAGAAAGAAAGAAAGAAAGAAAGAAAGAAAAAGAACTTGTCGTCAAACGGATTTTGCAGTTCTGGTAGAGCACAGAGTGAAAATAAAAAAAAGCGAAAAGAGAGACGAAGTCTTCACTGAGTACTACAAAAAAACCTGTTGAACTTGAGAGTGACGTTGATACTAATTGTAGGTGGTGCACTCTGAACGGTCCCCAAAAGCTTTCAAAAATAAACGTAAAAATAAAATAAAGATAAATTAAAATAAAGAAAATGTAAAACACTGAAAGAATCCAAATCATCCGGGTAACATCATTGTTGAGATCGGCTTGAATACTCAGATGAATCCAAGAGACCTGAAGAAACTTGCTTTCATTCAAATTTCAGTGAAAGACCAACAGCTACCTTTAGTAAGAAAAACTTTTAGGTGTTAAATAATAATAACGCTAATAAAAAAAGTATCTCAGGAGAAAAAGGAAGCTACGGGAAACCAAATTATATAACAGGAATCTCATCAAAGGGATAAACACCCGGGCT
This sequence comes from Sepioteuthis lessoniana, assembly GCA_963585895.1. Taxonomy (NCBI): domain Eukaryota; kingdom Metazoa; phylum Mollusca; class Cephalopoda; order Myopsida; family Loliginidae; genus Sepioteuthis; species Sepioteuthis lessoniana. The sequence continues at coordinate 5,747 of CAUZXS010001272.1, read as the reverse complement.
GTTCCCCTTGTAAGATTCTCGGGAGCATTTTCGAAGAGAACGTGAGAAAAACTTAAACCAATGCACCAGAGAACGAGAAAATTTACGACGATGCATACGGCCTTATATCCATGAGACGAAACAGCCAGACAGTATGTGTCAAGAAAAGGAGGAAGAGGACTTTCAAGCACTGAAGATAGCATTGATACATCGATACCAAGACTGATAAACCCACAAATGAGTAAAATATTAATAATAACTGCACATTCTTTCAAATTCATTATTTCAACATTTGTGCTAATGAAATTTCCGTTAAGAATTGAGGTTTTATAGCTTTATTCATAATTATGAGAGAGAGGAGAATAATTCTGACACTAACTGAAGTAGATGGTTTATAATCATTATTACATGGATTCTGTTTTTTTTTTTTTTTGTTCATTTTGGTTTGGTTTGGTTTTATGGCATATAAACCGTTGTCGGTTATTTACTTTTTTTTTTCGTTAACTGCAACTTATTCAAAACGTCCTCCATCTTTCAGAGAACTATCTGATATATTAAGATGGATACCAGCCAAGCTTTCATAAATTATTTGGGGGGATTTCCTCATCTTGGTTAACGTGATTACAATTAGTGGATACTTTAACCTGGAAGCGCTCTTAGTTTGACGGTTATCGTCATAAGAATTGGAATCGGTGACACGAGTTGAAGGCTTAGACCAAGCTGTTTGTGTTTCACTTCGTGCTAATACCCCGGGGAAAGGCATGAATCAATCTCTTCTCCTTAGAGCTATGCGTAAATAGTTGGGAACACTGGGTTCTTTGCCCTGGTTAAACGAGTGGTCTCGAGGAAAGAACATTAAAATCAGCTGTACTCTACTTAAAAATTGACCTCGTGTAGCATCCTCCTCATGACGGAGAGGGTTAGTAATTACATATGTCAATCTCTAAACTTTTTCGTCTTCTTTCCTTTACCTATCTAAGCTTAGCGGTGGGAATATGGATGACATATCTTTCAAAAATAGCTTCGAACTGATTCATACTTTACATTAGATGTTAAGTCTTATCTCAAAAGAAACGCTTCTAAAAAGACTGAGTATATCTTTAACTTAACGTATAAACGAAGAAAAGACCTCTCCACGTTTTTGTTAGTTCTGCATTTTCTTAATGAATACATTAGAAATTATGAATGAAACACGCAATGCGGATTATAGCCAGAATTACATGTCTTCTACAGTCGACGTTTGGACCAATGTCATGAAATTCTGTTAAATGAAAAAATACCTTTATGTTCAAGCATGAAAACACCAATATATTCAGTGATAAAATTCAGATTTTCAATTAACGATTTTTTCGGTAAGAAGCAAAGCCACGAAAATTTTGTTACCATGCTTCATGAAATTTTAACCAAATAGATGACGGCACAATTAATTTAATCTGAAATATCTTACAGAGACGCATACCCATACACGCAAAGAGGCACATGCAATAGACACTCATGCATATACACATAGATATAGACGCTCACACACACACATACATGCATATACACATGCACACGTACACACACAGAGTTTTTTCCTATATAAATCGTCCTCTCAGAATTAATGAATAATTGATATTAACGGAATGTCAAACGGTCTGTGGTTATTTTATTCCAAGAAGTTAGGAAAGTACATAAATTATACATTAAAGTTTACATTTTTGTTTTGTAATTTCCTAGGTTTTTGCACTCGGTAATATGATATGAAGCCTTCCTATCTATTATCAATAATTCGCTGATTCCATTGACTCAAAGATTGGTTTAGTTTGGTTTGGTTTTCTGACATATCAACCTTTGTTGGTTATTTAAAACCAAATTCATTTTTATCCATATAAACATTTCTGTTTCAAACAATTCAGTTTAACATAAGTACAGTCTTTTGTTTACACCCAGTCAAATGTAAAAAACACTTCTTTTTCAAATAATTCAGTTTAGCATAAGTTCACAGTTTAGATATCACAAACAATTCCCTTTCAAACAATTCAGTTTTGCATATTTGACTCATAGATAGGACCCTATCAGGTGCTACCACTCTGGGACAGAGAGGACCTGGGAGCGAAGGCAATAAACGGATACTCTACATTCTCCAAAGCTCCAGCAGTATTAGAGCATCTCCATCAAATTGTTTAGTGTTATATCCAAGACACTCGTTGTGGGGGTCTTACCTCTCTGCTGAGAAGCAGCCAACTGGGCTATCAAAGATAGGGCCCTAACAGATATTACAACTCCGGGTCCAAGTGGACAAGAGAATAAGAGTAATGAAAAGGAATTCCTCGCACACTAGAACTCCAGAACCAGAACCTTGCAATCCTCAGCAGGTTTCTGTCTTTTCAAGGGTATCTCCTTTTCTTGAAATACGGTCTTATGTCTCTGTATGAGATACAGTCAGCGTATTTTATGCCGACTTGACAGGACAATATTCTAACGGTAATAATCTCATCATCTTGTCGCGCTATTATCACGGATATCTCGCCACCCCTCCCAATCATTCATCCCTTCCGGTATGTCCCCAGGGCTACACCCCGTATCCTCACAGAACTGGTGTATGTAGATTCGAGCTGGCCGCCCTGATTTTGCACGGCCATGTGAAGGGGACCATAGGAGTACATCACTTATGAGCTCGTTCCTACTTCTCCAGCAGTGTCTTGTATGCCTGGTTCATCTAACTTGGATAATTTTCATGATGGGTGGTAGGTGGCCGTAACGTTGCTGCTTTTTGGGGTGTTGCTTCCAGTACTTGTTCAATATTGCTCGCAGCATTCTTGTGTAGTTGCCGTCAAGCTTTTTCTCCAGCCGTTTTGTTAGCGTCCATGTAGTGCATCCATATAGCAGTATCGACACGATCGCTGCTTGGAAGAAACTGCGTTTCATTTAATCGGTCAGGTCTAACTTCCATATGACCGATAGCCTATTGATAGCGGTCCATGCCTTTGTAAGTCGCGTGTAGATGTCTGTCTCGGTCGATAAGACACTGCTTCCTAGGGAGGTGAACTTGTCTACTAGTTTCAGAGAGCTACCGTTTAGTGTGGAAATGTCGCCTGTTTTGTGTGCATTAACATGGAGGCCAATGCCTGCGGCAGCTCGTTCCAGATTATGTAGCAGTGTTTCGCACTGACAAAATTAAATCTCGGAATTTCAATGTATTTCGAAATATTCAATAATTAGTTATTCCCATTTATTAAGCGTAAAAATACTCTCATTCTTTCTTGCACGAAATCCTGAATTTGGAGATATTTTCGGTAACATTTTGGGAGTCAAGTAAGAAAAGAAAGTCTTATTGAAACGATGACTGACGTCTGTTTACATAAGCTGATGTGGAACCCAACATGATCGCTTTTGAATTTTTACGTGGTATTAAAACAGAGGACAACAGTTACCTGATCAATGAAGCACTAAAAAAGCAACAAAAAATTTAAAGACACATCTAGGATATCGCAACTGTTTTATGAAAATAGTAGTCCCAAATTTTGTATCAGGCTAATAGTTCGAAATAACAATTCTCTATCCTTTAAAAATATCTCATTTTTATGACTTCTTGCCATTAGTGTCTAAGTCTTGATAAACCTTACAAAAAAGGTATAGCATGTTTTACTTTTAACATCAACAAATCACGGGTTAACTTTTATTGCAACTGATAACACGAAACCAATCAAAATATAATGTTGTCTGTGTAGTCGTGTCTATTGATTTATGAGGATTTCGTACGGAGATCAATCGATATCTTGTAGTTTGTTTATCGTCTGCTGCTTTGGGCTCTTTTATTTTAAAAGGAGTTGTCGTATCTTCAGGTAACAAATACAACAAAGAAAACAAAATAAAACAAATCAAAAACAGATTAAATAAAAATCTCTTCTACTTAAAAAGAATTGTTTCTATGAAGTATTTTTTATTCGCTTGTTCATCTCTTCATTTTGTTAATTTTTTTTTAATGTTGGTTTTTTTCGTCTTGTCTCACGTATGTTTATCAATTTGTCTACATTTTTTTGTCTTGTCTCCTCTTTTTTTTATTCAATTTGTTCGATTTGTATCGTCTTGTCTGTTTTCTTTTTATACAATTTGTACTGGCATTTTTGTCTAGTCTTTTTTATTCCCTTTTTGCAACATTTCATTTGTCTTATCGCTCGTCTTTTTATTCCATTTGCGCGAACTTTTGTTCTTGTTCTAATATCTTTTTATTGAATTGGTGCGATATTTTTAGTCTTATTTTTCTTCTTATTCAATTTATACCTCATTTCTTTCGTCTTGTCTCTTTTTCATTCAATTTGTAAGACACGGCTGGGGGTTTCCTGTTTTCTTGTCTTAATTCACTTTTTACAGTATTTCTTAAGTATTGACTCATTTGTACTCTATTTGTACCGCGTTTCTTTTGTCTTACGTCGTATTTTTCACTCAACTTTACGTCTTCTCTTGTTCTGAATTTTTTTCTTCCCATATTTGTCTCTCACTTATTAATTAGTTCTAAGTTTTACACTCGTTCACTCTTCCTCATTTTCCTGAGCATATTTTTCTCTTTCTCTCGCATTTCAGTCTTTACTTTCTTTCTTTCTTTCTCTACACATTCCTTTCTTTACCTGTTCTTTTTTTATTTTCCTTCTATTTCTTTTTTCCGATATTCCCCCGTCGGCTGGGGCTGTAAAATACACCGACTGCTTCCATCAGAGGGGTAAGACCCTCACAACGAGTGTCCCGTTTATGACACTAAACAATCTAATGGTCAGGTTCCAGTAATGCTTAAGCTTTAGAGAAAGCCAAGAATTGCCATCGCTCCCAGATCCACTCTTTCCGAGTGGTAGCACCTGATAGGGTCCTATCATTGGGTAAAATAGAACTAAATGGTTTCGAGAGTTTACTGTTTTTTGCATTCAAACTGCGTGTTTATGCTAAACTGAATTGCCCGAAATATTACTGTATTGACATCTAAACTGCGTACTTATGCTAAACTGAATTATCTCAAATAAAACTGTTTTTACATTTAACTCTCTGTTATGCCCAGTCGGTTGGGACTATAGAATACACCGACTTGCTATTGCTCCCAGATATGCTCAGGCCCGGAGTGGTAGCACCTGATAGGGCCCTAACTATGGGTTAAATAGAAATAAACTGCGTACTTATGCTAAACTGAATTAGACGAATCAGAACTGTTTGACTAAACTGAATAGCTTCAAATAGAAATGTTTTTGACAATTAAACTGAGTAGTTATGCTAAACAGAATTGTTTGAAATAGAACTGATTATTTGTATAAAAGAGGATTTGGTATTAAATAACCTACAGAGGTTGATATGCAATAAAACCTCAACAACCAACAAGCAACCTTTTTCCGATATTCTTTCTTTCTTTCTTTCTTTCTTTCTTTCTTTTCCGGCTATCACTGACGATTTGAATACGCTGACTGTATCCCACATAGAAGGGTAGCTTCTAAAAAATGTGGTGTCCTGGAACAATACTAAACTGCATTTAGATATAAAAGGAAAGGGAAGTAACACTTCATTGCCATATTTCTCAGATGTACTCTGACCCGGAGTCGTAGTAACTCTAGGTTAAATAGATCTTTTGAAAATTATTTGTGTTCGATAAAAAAATACTTGGTATCATATAACTGTATAATTACTTCTATTAAAAATAGTTACTGAAAGCTATAATTATTTAGGAAGGATTATTATTAGTTACTTGAAACCATATAACTGGGAGAAAACAAAATACTTTAATTAAGTAGAAATAACTACTTGAT
>CAUZXS010001271.1:0-33292 GCA_963585895.1 Sepioteuthis lessoniana | reverse complement strand
ACTAATTTTGGTGTATCAATAACTATATATATATATATATATATATATATATATATATATATATATATATATATATATATATTAAGAGATTCCAGTATAAGACAGAGGTAACATTTCCATGGATCTCGCTCTCAAGGTTGGACTAAAAACCAACAAAACCTGTTGGTATTATGAGGTACAGCTGGGGTGTCCTTTGCTATTAGTAATGATTCTTTGATCCTGGAACCATGCCTGGCCCTCAGAATAATTATGATTAACCGTTTTGTTTTTTTTTGTTGTTGTTTTTTCTTTCTTTCTTTTTTCTTTTTTTTTTTTTTGGTGGCACGCTTACTGTTTTTGAGGCAGCAGTTATATGAATTTAATCACACACACACACACACACACACACACACACACACACACATATATATATATATATATATATATATATATATATATATATATATATATTCTTTGGCGTTACAAACGTAAAGGAAGAAACGGCTGTTGAAAGCCTCTGTGAAATGACAAGTGATGAAAATCATGGCACACAGCCAACCTCTGCCTTTCATTACAAATCCCCTATTAACAGTTCATCTTCCCTTCAGGATAAGAAAAGTGGGCTAAAAGTTTTAAATAGAACAAGAGGAATTCAAGTTCCATCATAAATGTACGCTGTAGCAAGAAAATCTATAAAAAAGAAAATTCTTTCTCCGTTTCTGCATTTGCTTTCATTTCTCTTTATTTTAATTATATTCCTTATCTCCTGAAAGCCCTTGACGTTTACCAGACTCGTCTCCAAAATAATTTGCGAGAACTGTTTATAACCAGGTGCGCCAATCTTTGCTCACTTAGTTAAGCTTATTAGTTATATTATTATTATTATTATTATTATTATTATTATTATTATTATTATTATTATTATTATTATAAGGTCGTATAAGGTCGTATCGCAAACTGTTTTCATAAAAGTTATTTTGAATCTCACAGGATGTCCCACACTTGAAGTTTGGGTGAATTTTAAATATAAGTTAACAACTATATATATATATATATATATATATGGGGGGTCTCACCTTTTTATGATAGTCTCATTACTTGTAGTTTCACGTATTTTTAAAGAAGAGCACTTTTGATTTCAGAAAAAAAAACGCTTTTATAAGGAGTTTTTTGTTCACGATATTTTGCTGACAAAAGGAGTGGGCATACAACCTTCAATTCATTTGCAGCTTTACTCTGCCATTATTGGATCTCGGGGAAATCATGAATTTTTTGTTGTTTTTTTTTTTTGTTTTTTTTTGTTGTTGTTTTTTGCCCTCCACCAATCGTTGTAGTTTGTTTTCTTGTGGGTTGTCTTTTGAATAAACACCGGTGAAAAAAGTATGTTTAAGGATAGATCCGCTACTAGATACAATTTTAAAATTCTGTACCAATAAAAAGATATTCATCTATATATATATATATATATATATATATAATACTAAATAGTATCAAGACATCACAGTAAGTGAGTTCGAACTCCATTCGCGCTATTACGTTCACTTACACTCAGCTAAGGGTTAAATAGTACGACTGCTGTTCTTCTACAAGAATGGGTTTAGCATTAAATAAACTACAAAGTTTGATAAGCCATCTTCATATAAAGAAACTGATAAGGTTCCCGCGTTTTTTACTAAGCTCAGCTGAGTTACTACACAAGGCCAGAGTATAGGGGTACTCTGCGAAAGTGGACTCAACTAGTAATCACAAAGACATCGACACACGGCCAACGCAGACATGGACTGCTATCGATAGGCTTTCGATCATATGGAAATCAGACCTGACCGATAAAATGAAATGCAGTTTCTTCCAGGCAGCGGTCGTGTTGATACTGCTATATGGATGCACTACTTGGACGCTAACTAAACGGCTGGAGAAGAAGCTAGACGGCAATTACACAAGAATGTTGCGAGCAATATTGAACAAGTCCTGTCAGCAACACCCTACAAGGCACCAACTATACGGCCACCTATCTCCCATCACGAAAACTATCCATGCTAGACGAACCAGACATGCAGGACACTGCTGGAGAAGCAGGGACGAGCTCATAAGTGATGTACTCCTATGGACCACCGCATATGGCCAAGCAAAAGCAGGACGAGCAGCTCGAACATACATCCTGCAGCTATGTGAGGATACGAGATGTAGCCCTGAAGACCTGCCAGAGGCGATGAATGATAGGCAGAAGTGGCGAGAGAGGGTCAGGGATATCCGTGCTAGCGGCACGACATGATGATGATGATGAAAATTTGATTAATTTGATACAATGCCATGATTATGAGACATCCAGTCAGTATCAAACACATTAGCAAAGACAAACAATTGATTTTCAAGATTAGCTGGCGAGCCCCAACATCTCACCAAGTTTGTGTGTGCGTGCATGTGTGTGTGTGTGTGTGTGTGCGTGTGAAAGCGTTAGAGAAAGGGAGAGAAAAGGTGAAGTTTTTGCTGTGATCTGCAAAAAGACAGAACTGCTTTTTGGTGAAAACCTTACACGATTAGTGATGGGATTTTCTCAGAATAAATGGGCCTTCAAGATGACACTTCAGAAACTAACCCCACCTAGACCTTCACCCATCTCCATCCACTTACAGACGTCAGTGCACTAACCCCACCCAACCCCTTGAAATGCTGAGGGCGTTCTTTGCTTTCATCAAAGTAAGAAAGGCAAGTAATGATGTGCGACAAAGGAGTGTAGAAGAAAATATACGCTCTGCAAACCAATGTCGAGTCAGCCATCGTGTGTGAGATAAGGAAGGGATTCTGTAGTTGAGATATAAATAGAATTGCCGGTGACTTGGGTTGTGCTACAAAAGTCAAAATTATTCTATAAAGTTTCTACTTTGCCTGTTACTATTTTATCTTCTTTTGTAGTTTGTAATCACTTTTTCTGATTCTTTCTAAGCAACTGAAAACGCTTTTTTAATGTTTTATGTTCACAAAGAAAAAAAACACAGAGAAGACATCGCTTGAAAGAAAGCAACATAATGAAAGACTCCGATGCAGAGGTAGAAGATCCTAATTTGTGGTAAATCGTTAGATCCCTAGGTAATAACAAACTACCAATCGTTAAGATTGAATGGTTGTCTGGTTCTACAGCCTGTCAACCACTGTTGAGTTATTTTATAACGAATTCAGTTTTTGTGTCAAAAATCTGTAGAAGTAAAAAAACAAAAAATATGATATAAAACATAAATACAGATACAAATAGAGAATCTAGAATTGATTATTTCATACTTGATTGCAATATCAACGTTTTTATGAAGTAAATAAACTTTTTCTTTTCATCATACAACGTGTGAAAGCACATGCAATACCCTGCTTTCATCAGCCGCCAACCAGAGGTGATAACACTGTTTCGGTAGCTCAAGGCGTTACTGCCACTCCAGGTGCTACCAAGCAGCTTTTGCCACCGGACAGGCTATTAAAAGAATTATAGATATAGGCCATATCAATTAAGAGCAGAGACTACATTGAACGTAAATCTTCATTTTTAGTGTGCAGTTAGTGATTTAGAAAAAAAAAACGCGTTTCCTTTCGGCTGTTGATGTTATTACGCGTTTAAGGTAACCGTTTCTTACGTAATCACACGGGAATGGTGTTTCCGCGTGAATTTCCTTCATGCTGAAAACTTCTCGCTTTCGACCAAATCCAACTTGATGCATATTGCGCCATGGTCTGAAGACGATTTGTGGCAACTTTCAAACTGTGGCTAATGATTCCTACTTTTTATTGATAGATGATTGATGGATTGATTTTAACGGCGTGTGAACACGTCAACAGTTAATTTATGCCAAGAGGTTAGGAAATTCCATTCGTTGTACATTTATATCTACATAATTTTGAATAGTTTCTTCTGGTTTGGCTTCTTAGTTTAATGGCATATCAACCTTTATGGATTATTCAATGCCAAAGCCATCCAGGTAGAAAAACAGTGGTGATACTACTCAGCCCATAGCTTATAAAAGGTTTTTGCACTCGATAAAATAATATGAATAAAGCCGTATAGTCTCAAGTACTTTAATCTAATACTTATAAGTATATGGTTTCAAGTACTTATTTATTTTTTTTATAATAGTCATTTGTTTACACACAGTTTTGGTTTCAAGTAACTAATAAAAAACCTTAATAAAAAAAATTATAACATCAAGTAACGATTCTTAATACAAATAATTTTTATGCGGTTCAAATATTCCTTATTAATACTAATAATATCCACATCTATATGGTTTCGGGTCCTATTTAATAATAATTACTTTTCAGAAGTATGTTTTTAAGCTTATATTTGCTTGCACACAGTTGTATAGCTGTATGTAAATTTTTAGTAGAGTCCTACTTCACTTATGATGTTCGCACGGTCTGGTAAGAGCTAGATCAACACACTCAATCAGGAAATTTTGTCTGCCATGCCACACATTCCAGCATATCCTCTTGTCTCAGGATAAAACTGTATGTGTTGTCCTTATATGTCTGATATCTTGTCGGAATAAACTTATTGGTTCATTTCGGGTTCTCTCGAGTCGTCGATTCTATTCTGCCAGTGTTGTGCTTATCGAGAAGAGCTTATTGTCAATGGTGTTAGTCCAGTGCTGATGGGATATTTTAGGAGCATATTGAAACGGTTCTTCGGGTCAGTGCAGGGGATCTTGAACCCTTCAACGGAAAATAAGCCTATAATTAAAACGCTCAATATATATATATATAAACAAACATATTTATAAATTCAAACACACACATATATATATATATATATATATATATACTTATTATACATCTATATATATATATATATATATCCATATACATATATATATACATATACGTACATATATATATATATATATATATATATATATATATATATATATATATATATATATATATACGTGAGCGTATATATATATATAGAGAAAAAGGTAAAACAGAAGGAAAATATGTTTGATTGTTTGTTCATTCGCCAACGCGTTTCGACTTCAATCTTTTTTTGAATGTAAAAGTGTTCTATCGAAATTATTTCAGAAATAATTATGATACAAATTTTGATTCAATTAGAATTTTTCATCAGGGCTTGTAGATTTTACTTTGTGAAAAACTGACTTGGCCAGTACAGATATATATATATATATATATATATATATATATATATATATATATATATATATATATATAAACATATATTCATACATATACCAATATATGTTACCCTTGACAAAACATATACAATTTGTACACTTAAAGGAAGTTCACTTTGTTTTTTTTTTCTATTTAGCAGTAAGTAAAGTAAAGTCGATGACCGAAGGCTCCCTTGTCAATAGCTACTACACCGAGGTGTCGGGGAGGGCGCTACTCCTCCCCCTGGATTCCTCCACTTTACACTTGATATGTACTTTATAAAGTTGAGTGTTAAACAAGAAGGTCTTTTTTTAAGTCTTTGGTCTGACTCGTCCTGGGATTGAACCCCGATCTCCTGAGCCATTGGTGAACACTCTATTCGCTAGGCCAATGAAATAAACTAATAATAGATAAACACAAAACCTTCATCTTTAATACCTGAACATTCTAACTTTATAAAGTATTCCTAAAACAAACTAAATTAAATCATCTATTGCATCTGTTTTTAAAGGTACTTTCTCTAACTGAGATAATTCCATATTTTTGCAAGGGAGAATGTCTCCCCCTCTCTCTCTACATATATATATATATATATATATATATATATATGTATGTATGTATGTATATGTATATATGCGGTAGGTGACTCATCTATGACCAGAATAATGGACTTACCCACAGAGAATATTAACCAAGAACTAAGCTGGAAGAGCGTAGAGCAGTAGCAGCAGCTGTAGTAAGCACCTTGCCTGTCTTCATGTACGTTGAACCAAGGAGTCCCTCCTCAGAGACTTTTTGAATACATTTGTGTGGCACTCATATCTCCGTGTTGAGTTATTTATTTATTGACCCTTAATAAACGGTCATAACAATATATATGGATAAAATTTCTCCAATCACTACCACTAAATTAATTTAATATCAAGCTGAATGCCTCTAGTTTGAAATAGAATGGATAGATTTGGGATGAGACATAAACATCGAAATAAACAAAAAATTCACGGCTGATCTAAAATACACACCTTCCATGCTTAACATAAATCTCCCAAATGGAAAGCTCAATATCAGGTATCCTGGCAGCAGATATAAAGATCAGTTTAAGGCACTTGGATACCAGAAAATAATTTTCATTCCACTAATGGATATGCTACGTCACCAGTTCATTTTCATCTTTTCTCTTATAGTATATCAATTCTTTGAAAATATTTTTGATGAAATAATCTTAAAAACGTTCGATAAAACTTTATTCTCTAAAATTTTTCTCCGGGCGTTAATCTATTGTCGTAACTAGTTGAGAACACTCAAAAATAAATAACACAAAAGAAATATACCGATACATCTTATCATTTTTGTTAATATTTATTTAAATCATCATCATCATCATCAAGTCACGCTGCTAGCACGGATTAGTCTTCTAGACGACATCCTGTGTCCATATAAAGCTTTTTGGTCGGCCCAGACTCGTATGCAGGGGTCCATGGGAGAACACCGCTTCTGAGTTCGTCCATGCTTCTCCAACAGTGTTCCACCTGCCTTGTCTGTCTTATTGGGATAGTTTTAGGGATAAGAGTTAGGTGGCCGTACAGCTGCCGCTTCGTGTGATGTTGCTTTATATAAATATATATATATATATATATATATATAGAATTAGACATAAAAAAAAACAATTAATGGAAAAATTGAACCCATTTTTATCATTGCCAAAAATTTAGTGAAACTTCAGTAACTTAGACAGACATCGGAAGTGGTTATTTTTCTTGATTCTTTTTGTAAAGTTACCTTAGTTAAAACACAGTCACATGCAAAGGATTAATCACCGATTAGGTTGGTTTGGTTTCTTTGTTTAATGGCATATCAACCTTTGTAGGTTATTTAATGCCATAGCCATTCTCCTAGAAGAACAGTAGTGGTACTATTTAACCAATAGCTTGGAGGAAAAGGGGATTTATACCTTTCCCCAAGGGTATTTGCTCGAAAGTAAACATAATAGCGCGACTGGAGTACGAACTCGCTAACTACGATTCCGCAGCCCATCGCTGTAACCATTACACCACCTGATTTGGATATAAAATCGTAGAAAAGAAACTTCAAAGGCATTTTATTTTTTGGTATTTTTGAGGATTTTCATTTTAGAAAATTATCAATTTCCATTACATTTAAATGAATTTTTACTCCAATAATGAAAGAAAATAATAAATTCCTATGTGAGTCTAAGCCGTGTCATTAAAATTTGTGGCAATATGAAATGGTTAAGTTTTTTCACTGGTTGTTTTTTGACTTATACTACCCGCGCACGCACGTGTGTGCGCGCGTGCGCGCACGCGCATGTGTGTGTGTGTGTGTGTGTGTGTGTATACAGTGATATCTTTGGTCCCCGCTTGCCAAGATACATCGCAGATTTGACGTGTAACATGTTTTTTTTTGTCTACTCGTGGCTTGCGAATTATTTTTTATTGTCGGTGGTTTAGGTTGAGTAATCGAATTAAATAGCGACGGTAATGCATTTATTTGATCTATTTTTCATTTCTATAATAATAGCAATGATCTCATTTTAAACAAAAAACCTGTTGCAGTTGTTCCAGAACAAGAAATACCTGATATATTATTAAAAGGTGATTCATATCCCCATAGAAGTAGCAACGTACTGCAACATCCACCTATTTACTAAATAGAATTCCTCAATATTTGTGTAACAATACAAAAAATCGAAAATCATCGCAACTTCTTTTTACGAAATATAATTAAATTACTCTAAGTCATATGATAAAACAATTTCCAAATTAATTCGCAACTAACTTATTATTGTATGCAGTTTCGATCGATTTGGTTTGGTTTCTTTGTTTAATGGCATATCAAACTTCGTGTGTTATTTAATGCCAAAGACATCCTTGTAGAAGAATAGTAATGGTACAATCCAACTCATAGTTAGGGGAGAAGAGAGTTCATGCCTTTCCCTTGGGTAATAATCTGAAAGTGAACGTATTAGTGCGATTGGAGTTTGAACTCGCTTATAACGTTGTCACAGTCCAGCACGTTTGTCACAAGGCTTCGGGGAGCCCTTCAGTTTCATTTGTCATCAATAGTCATTCAAATTCTCAACGTAATGGATATAACAGCGACATGCTAATTAGAACCCTTTACTCTTTTTTCATCACAGATCACGGTTAGAACTGTATGAGTTTACTCAACCTCTCCCTCATTGATAAGATGTTACACGAGGTCAATTTATAAGAGGATTAAATCAAGTAGAACCGGACATTGGCCTAGCGGTTAGAGTGTTCGCCAATCGCCCGGGAGACCTGGGTTCAATCCCAGGTCGAGTCATACCAAAGATTCAAAAAATGGTACTTGATGCCTCCTTGCTTAACACTCAGCATTATAAGGTACGGATCAAGGGTAAAGTAGAGCAATCCAGGGAAAGGAGTAGCGCCCTCCCCTACACCATGGTGTAGTAGCAATCGAAAAGGGAGCCTTCGGGTCACCCTCGACTATGGTCTACTTAAATCAAGTAGTATATTAATTTTGCATTGCAAAATGAATGATAAATCAAGTGAAAGAAAGCGGAAAAATTAAATAACTCTCTGTCTGTCTGTCTCTGTCTGTCTGTGTCTGTGTCTCTCCATCCGTCCCTATCATCCATCGCTGCCGGTAGGTCTCCCAAACTACATCTTATATCCGCACAAAGCTGATGAAGATAAGTTCTTGCTGGTTGGCCAGCACAGGCACGTGCATCGAAGAACGTCACTTACGAGATCGTCTTTGCGTCTTCAGTAGTGCCTTGCATGTCCTGCTTGGGTGGTTTCTGAGATAGGAGGTAAGAAGCCGTACAACTATTGTTTTCTTGGGTATTGCTTCCAGGATTTGTTCAAAATAGCTATTGGCATTCTTGTATAGTTCTCATCTAGTTTTTTTCTCTATGCATTTTGTTAGAGTCCATGGGAAGATATTTAAATGCATTAATCGTTTTTATATTTTCATATTATTTTATTCTTCATGAGTTTTCATGTCACAGAAATCCAAGAGATACCAAGTTTTTATTTCTCTAAGATTCTTCTTGATATTCAAACCGATCTCAATAGTTGCGTAGTCTTGGGGGCTCTCAATCCTTCCGATTATTTCCAAACCCCCTTGTTCCTTTTTTACGTCTTTGGGGTTGTTCCTAGGGCTTCGACCATGACTATATCACTGTCACCTTCTTGATCCATTGTTTGTTTGTTTGTCTTTTTCGTTTCCTCGTTCACACTGAGGTCTTACTGAAGAAGTAGAGTCTAATAGTCGAAATTTTCTTTTCTTCTTCTAAACTATAACTAAGCTTAATTATTTTATAATTATTTTTAATAATTGGCGGTCTTTCATTTGAATCAGAGCGAAAACAAGTTTTCTAATATATCCAGGACTCTCAAAAGTATTCTATTCAATTTCAGCAGTGTAACACTATATAGGTGGCCCGCCAAGCAGACGATTCCTTTGTCTGTTTTGGCGCGAAACCAGACAAAGGGTTTTTGGACTTGAAATCTCGGCGTGGCCGGAAGAGGTAACGGGACGCGAGAAGAGAGTTGGTTGGAGAAAGGAGCGGACAAGCAGTTGGCGTGGAAACACGGACAGATGCGGTCGACTCCGGAGACAGTAGCAGAGAAGATAGGGTCCAGCGAAGAAGATTGAGTCAAGATGAGTCGGCATTCCAGTTGCTTTTTGGAATTTTCGCTAGTAACCCACGCTAGCGTTAGTCCATATATGCTATCAGGAATGCAAAGTGTTGCATAACTCTCCTTCTGCTCTTGAGTTAACCCCAAGCATTGTTCGTGTTTGTTCGTTTGTCCTTCTATTTTCTCCGGCCCCCTCGATCATATTCTTGTAGTGGCAAGAAATGTGCATTACCCCCCCCCCGGAACCACTAGTTGATCACCGGCTGAGAAGTGAAATGGTTAGAAGGGTGATGTAAAGCTTGTGGAGGCGAGGGCGGTAACATTACAGCAGTGCTGTGGTCTGAATGGTTTCAATTCATCCCCTGATCTCAAGTTCACCGAGACTTTTTCCCCAGCGACTTGTGGATTGTTCCGAGGGATCCAACACCGTCACCTTTATGCCCCATAACTTTTTTAGTTCTCTGGAAAGATTCAGGTATTTGCCCAGATTTTTGCAATGCCTTACTTTCACTTTGTTGTCTGCAGACAAAGCACAATTCATTAGATGACAAATCTGGTCTTTTAGTCTGGATTGCTTGATCCGATTGTATCTCAAAATAACAGAAAGTTTTATGGGTTTCCTTTTCTGGGACGATTTCCTTATTTGTACATGTACTATTCGTCTCTATGGTTAAACTTTATTCATTTGCACAATTTCCAGTAGATCACCATCACTTCCCAGTCGTGTCTGTTCTTGTACTCTTCCTGGTTCAGTTGGCTGCATTGGGGTTTATTATATGGTTTAATCTCTCTCTCTCTCTCTCTCTCTCTCTCTCTCTCTCTCTCTCTCTATCTATCTATCTATCTATCTATCTATCCGACAGTGAGATAAATTAAGATGAAAAAAGCAAAAATATTCATCTTTCCCTCTCTCTCTCTCTCTTTATATATATATATATATATATATATATTTCTACTGACAGGGATCTCACCAAACGCATAGGTAGGGAGTATACCGATATAAACAGTTTGAGCACTTTACTCACAGCAGAAGCGAGGAATATAACAAGAAAGTTTCTGTCGGTTTTTGCCAGATGTAACAAGCTTGATACTAGGTTTATGGAAGTTATGATAATTGATGAATTGACCTTTCAAAGTATAGACAATCTACATCGTGTCTATTGTAGTCCCTTAAAAAGAATGAAATGAGCTGGTCTCCTGTGTCTAATTCTGTTCCGATGTAACGAACACAGAGAATCTGCTATTTAGTCCTTCATTACTGATTCCATCAGTCAATCAATGATTCTGTCTGTTTATCCCTCTGGCCTTTGTTTGGATCATACGGTTCGGTCAGATTTATTTGAAATCTTTCATGGAAGTCACCAAGCCACGCGTAAAATTATTAAGCAGACTAAGCTTTTTTAAGTATTGGTGGAAAATTAGTGTTGGAGAAGGATGATTATGGAGCTGCAGTCTATAGACACTCCAATGTCTTTAACTTTGTTCTGGCATTTTGTCCGACAACACATGCAGTTTGAAGGCCTTTGGACTTCTCTTCGGACAACAGTGATGTTAAGATCTAGGTGGAGATCCATGGATCCACTGATGGATGTTAGTAGCAACTAATATCATGAAAGATCCTATTTGAACAGGTTTGAGGGATAATTTTGTACATCTTTCTACAGTCTATCCATGACAAGGCTACATTTTCTTTCTTAGTTTTTAATCTTTTAGGAAGTTTTGGTTTATGTTCCTTAGATGATCAGTGTCTTTGGTTCTTTTCGGTGTCCTTTCTGTTTTTAAGAAAGAAGTCAACGGTTTCCTGGCGAATAATAAATTAATTTTTCCTTAGTATTTCGGCATCTCATCGTAGTTTTTTTTTTCTCAAGTCTCTAGGTTTTCAGTTTCTTTTGAGTTCCTTATCGGGATTCTGCACTTGACATCATTTTATGTTATTTTATTTTATTTATTCATTTTTTTTTTTTTTTGCTCATGTATGGATTCGAAATGCTTGTATCAGTCTTGTTGCTTAGTCGAGAACACCGGTGTATCAGTCAGCTTAAATACTTTTAAATCAATCAAAGAAAGGAAAGAAAGACTGAAAAAAAATAATTGGATAAAAAAGATATTTGAAAAGAGAGAGAGAGAGAGAGAGAGAGAGAGAGAGAAAGAACAAGAAGTAACGTATCGAAGGGAGAAGAATAAAGTTTACTTAAGGAAAAATAAAGATTGAGAAAATTATCGAGTTTAAGTATAAATACTCCCTCTCTCTCTCTCTCTTATATCATCATCATCATCATGTCGTGCCGCCAGCACGGATATCCCTGACCCTCTCTCGCCCCTTCTCCCTATTATTCATCGCCTCTGGCAGGTCTTCAGGGTTACATCCTGTGTCCTCACATAGCTGTTGTATGTAAGTTCGAGCTGGTTGTCCTGCTTTTGCTTGGCCATATGTGGGGGTCCATAGTATGTTAAAAAGTATCAAGAATGAAGTGGTATTTACCAAGACAGAATAAAAAGGTTTATCATCCCCTTGCTATTCAGCACACTTAGTCCAGCAAGTTTTCTATTGGTCGAGGCACCTCTGAAACCTCTTTTTACATTTGCTATGAATCTACTCCTTCGTATTTCTTTTGATATTCTCCTCGTTTTCAAATCTTACACTACAGACGAATTCCTAGTTCAAGAACAAGAAAAAGTCTTACGGAGTGATAGCGGTTGAGTATGAAGGGTGGTGCACTTGCACAATCTTGATGCTCAAATATTGAGGCTCAAATATTGAGGTTCAAATATTGAGGCTCAAAAAGTATCGGGAATTATCACAGCCTCATTTGCACAAACATAATGAGGGTTGATTCAAAATGCATTTATTTACCATGCATAGCTAAGTTTTGATACAAGAAAGCTACAACTGAGAGATACTCGCAGAAAATCGAACTTCCTACTCAGTAATTATGATCTGCGATTCCATTTGGATAATCATTACGTCAGGAAAATGCGCGCAAAACTCAACATGTTAAGATCAGTTGATATTTTAGAGGCGTTCGTGGTTTAATGTTTACCGTGACAGGAAATGGACACGACAACTCGAGTTCAAATCCTGGATGAAGACGTTCAAATTTCACATCGCGCTAATACCCTTGGGAAAGATATGAATCCAATTCTTCTCCCTTCGGTCACGGGTAAGTTGTAGGGCAGACTGGGTTCTATAATACTGGTATGGCAATCAGCCTAGGAAAAGGAAAAATCTGAACTGAAAACCGTCAAACATTCATAAAAATTGACCTTGTGTCATACTTGCTTGTGCAGAGGTGTTGGGTAAATGTATATATTTACTGTAAATCGATTAGATTTTGGTTATTCTTTTTGTTCTTTTTGTTTAATGTTATATCAATCTTCGAGGGCTATTTAATGGCAAAACCATCCTTTTATAAGTACAATAGTAGTTCTAGTTTACCCATAGCTGGGTGATTAGAGGTTCATGCCTTTCCTAATAGAGTCAGTCCAACAGTGAACGTAATAGTGTAATTAAAGTTTGAACTGGCTTACTCCGATGTTGCAGTCCAACACTCACTTCATGGTTTTATCGGGAAAAAAATTATTAATCAACATTGCCACTCCTTTTTTTTTTAATTGCAGTCTCTGCAATCGTATGTTCATTCGTTCCTTTATTACACAATAAACGCGAAGAACAAAATTGAACATGAAGTAAATATCAAACTTATCCGCAGTTAAGTTTTCTGCTCAAAATACGAAACCAATCCTGTAAAACGGAAGATCATATGACAGCGAGCAAGAGTTACCGCCAGAAAAAACTGTGGCCTGATTTTACAAATATTGAATTCAAGCAATTAAGAGAGAGAGAGAGAGAGAGAGAGAGAGAGCATAATTAAGACTGCTGACTTAAGAGCTGTAGCGGCTGTAACAGCTGGAAAAACAAACAAAATTTCCGCTGGAGGAGAAACAAAACTTTCTACCGAGTCATAATTTTACTTAGTGACAACATTCTAAGAATTCAAGAAGGTTATTCAAACTCTTAAACCTCTTAAACATTCCTTGTTTGAACTAAATAGCCATACATGTTGATAGATCAATAAATCCGATGAAGGTTCTTGTAAGTTAGTTAGTAAAGTTGGCAACCGTAGTCGAGGGCGACCAGAAGGCTCCCTTTTCAATAACTACTACACTGAGGTGTAGGGAGGGCGCTACTCCTTTCCCTGGATTGCTCCACTTTACCCTTGATACGTACCTTATATTGCTGAGTGTTAAGCAAGGAGGTATTAAGTACTATTTTTAAACTCTTTGGTATGACGCGACCTGAGATTGAACCCAGGTCTCCCAGACTATTGGCGCACATCAGACAGACCGTAGAAATTTCTTATGAAAATTTAGCAGTGAGTCAGACAATTGAACTTGGTTACGTCAATAAGTTCAATTGTCTGACTCGTTACTAAGTTTTCCTTTTTAAAACATTCTTTTTCACGCAGTTAAAAGGTTTCACTTATTTCTATCTTATACGAATAATTCTATTTACTATTAATGATTTGTTTGCACACAGTTTAATGTTTCCAACTATTGTAATGACTCACTAACAATTATTCAAGCATCAGTCATTTGTTTACACACAGTTAAGTGTAAAAACAGTTCTATTTCAAACAATTCAGTTTAACATAAGTCATTTGTTTGCACTCAGTTTAAATGTCAAACAGTTCTCTTTGAACCACATATAGGACCCTATAAGGTGCTACCCCTCTGGCAAAAATTACCTAGGAGCGGTAGCAATGAAGGGGTACTCTGTATTCCCCAAAGCTCCAGTATTACTGAAGCCTCACCATCAAATTTTTCAATGTCATACACAGTACACTCGTTGAGGGGTTTTTCGTACTGCAGAGAAGCAGTCGGCGTATTCTGCAGCCCCGACCAACAAGGCCAATGGCTGTGGCATTTAATAACCCACAAAGGCTGATATGCCAATAAAGAATGAAAGCATAACAACATTTTATATATAATAATATTTATATTGTCATCTACAGAAGGACTGTTTCGTTCTGTCCGAACTCTTCAGTGTCTGGACAGGCTAGATTCCCGAGGCTGAAACCTGGCTGACTGAAATATATATGCATAATTTCGGTCCGTTAATTTATCAAGTGTCATTTATTAAATCAATTATGAGTCAAGTTTATCTCCTTCAAAATAGTTTCCTTGAGAAGATACACACCGATTAAAAAGTTATTTCTGTGCTAAG
This sequence comes from Sepioteuthis lessoniana, assembly GCA_963585895.1. Taxonomy (NCBI): domain Eukaryota; kingdom Metazoa; phylum Mollusca; class Cephalopoda; order Myopsida; family Loliginidae; genus Sepioteuthis; species Sepioteuthis lessoniana. The sequence continues at coordinate 18,292 of CAUZXS010001271.1, read as the reverse complement.
AAACCATGGAGGAACTTTTTTTCTGCTTTCAATTGATTAGCATTATTTGTTGCATGTTGTAATTTAATTTACTAAGCTTTTTGCTTAGATGTGGCACAAGGTCATATGAAAGGGGCACCCAACGAGACTCGAACTCATTCGTGTAGGTTTGCTAGTCGAGCTTGCTAACCATTACACCACCAAAGGCGCCTACTATTTGTTGCATGTTCCCAAAATGGCGAGCCCAGATTTGGGTTTTGGTTTTAGAAACAAAATATAGTTATAAGGATTTAGATCAAATAAATAAGGTGCTAGAATTGCCATCAGAATGTGTCATTTTCAATGAAAACAAAGTGATCATCTAACATCGATCATATCTGATGAGATGCACCACTATTGTCCTATTTTCTCCAGCTTTTGAGGTGACTGAAAAAGTGGAGTCCATTTACCACAGTTTCTCGGTCATCATAATTTGATCCCCATATAATTTGATCCCCATAAGCACGTGTTACTTCGTTGGATATTTTTGTCATATTATCCTGATGATTGTCTCAGTATATATTTATTCAATCCAATATGTTATCCAAAACTTTCTCGTCAAAACGTTTCAAGAGTGCCGATTAAAAAAAATGGTACTAGATTTGTCTAGAGGGCAGTAGGTAAAACGTTTAAGCAGAAAAGACAAGAATGAGTGGCAAAAAAAAAATACGATTTCCTGATGAAGGATGCAACTCCAATACTGTCCACTTTAGCTGGATAAACACTGAATTCAAGCCAGCAGCAATCCACGTGAAATTTGGCCTTGTGTCATCTCCTGCTTGGGAGGAAGGGTTGGGAAAATACCTTAGATAAAATTTTATTACAGTTTGGTAAAATTATCAGTTGGGTAAAAATGAATGTTTTCATTTACAGATGAAACATACGCGCGTTTCATCAGAATATTGTATAATTCTTTTTTTTTTTTTTACATGAGGATGTGAGAAAATATCTGTATATATGTCTATGCTTATTTATATATTTATTGATATTGAGCACTATTTAATAATACCGCAAAATTTGGTCCACCAAGTGAACTAGTGAGAACTATAAATCTCTTCAGAATATACGTGGTTTATTCAACAAGTTTCCAGACTTTTTTGTACAGACAATTGGAATACACCCTACTAAAACCTGATTGTCACAGCTGGTGAATTTCAAAAATCCAATCTGGACGTATGCTTCAGACTGCTTTTCGACCATCTTGCATAATTTATTATGACGGCTTAACCGAGTTTGAGTCTCCATTTAATAGTACTATATATATATATATATATATATATATATATATATATATATATATGTACACAATAAATAGATATGGATATGGATTATCGGCATATAGTTGGACAAGGCGTAGGATGCATATTATTCCATTTACTGATTTCATAATGACTTCTTTCGAATCAACAACATTAGAATTAAATTAAAAAAATGTTCACTAATTTTTTCTCAGAAAATATATTTATGTACCAGTACAAATGACCTACAAACTAAACGAAACCGGATTTTCAGTTTTTCCTTTCAATTTTTATTTCTTTTTTCTTTTTTGTTTTTCTTTTATTTTTAAAGATACATAGATGAAATCAGTTAACTAAATCTTAATACAGTGAAACCCAGATATAAGAGAAACTCGGATATAAGCGAGATTTTCTCTGGTCCCATATTAGTGTCTGTGTTACCTAAACAAAATAGGTCAAACCCGGATATAAGAGACTTCGTCTCCGGTCCCGACAACTCTCTTATATCGGGGTTACACTGTAATTTACGTGTTTGTTTGTTTTTTTGCTAAGATGTGACACAAAGTCATATGAATGGGGTACCCAATGAGACGTGAACACATTCTTGTTGGTTTACAAGTCTAGCTTTTGTAAACTAGACTTGCAAACCTACACAAACACTCAAGGCGCCCAAGTTTGCCGCGACCTGCTGATAAACCTAAACATATTAAGTTACACGCCCGCGTTAGGACAATTATATCCGAGTACGACCGGAACTGACTAAGCCCTTTTTCTTTCTAACGACCTTGACATCTAGTTATAGCTAAAAGAAAAGGGAGAATTAAAATTAATAACATTCACAAAACACTTCGGCCAAAAATTACCTGATAAGACTTGAACTAACAGTCGTCGCCAGCCTATAGCAGGTTAGGAAAATACTTTACGGCTACACTCATTTTTTATCAAAGAATTTTATATCCACGCGGCTCTGGCCTCAGGGGGCCGTCCCCCCAGGCTTTAACCCTCTTCGGGGGGGTTGGGTTTATCGCCCGGCGCCTGAGGCGCCCCGAAAAGGGGAATGCCGACGGGGTCCGAGGCATTTTTGGAACTGCCTATCGCGTTGGGCTACGGCCCTGCGACAGGACCCACCTTAAAAACGGCCTTGTGCCATATTCGTACGTTGGTGGGACGTAGGATAAATACAGCACGCCCCCGGCTTGGGCACGCCCCCGGCGAGGAGCGCCCCGGGGCCTGTTCTGGACTTCGGTCCGGAGCGTGGCCCTGGAAAAGGAACAATGGCAGACTTGGGGCCTTTAATTAGGCACCTAGTTTCGACTAGGCTACCTTCGGGTGGGCGAGCTGCATTTTTGTCTCCTTTGTCCCCCTTGGACGGCACTAGACCATGCGTCTAGTTTAAGCCGCAAACTGGCATATGTACCCGGACCCACATTTGGGTTCGTGAAACTGCTTGCCTCATCAGGCTCACATTGGACTAAGTGAGCCGATGACCAGCACAGACAAGCAGGGTTCGAGTCTCGGCTCGTTCCCGACCTTCCCCTCCCCTTTATCCCCACTTTAATCGGCCTTCGGGCTTTTGACCTTGTGTCAAGTCGTGTCTGGTGGGAGGCAGCGACAAATATCTGGGTAGCGTTCTTTTGTGTCCTGTGGTGGGGCGCTCTCGACCGGCTGTGGTTGCGTGCTGCACGGTTTGGTCGGGTGTGTTCCACCACTGGATACTTCACCTCTGGCCTCAGGGGGCCGTCCCCCCAGGCTTTAACCCTCTTCGGAGGGGTTGGGTTTATCGCCCGGCGCCTGAGGCGCCCCGAAAAGGGGAATGCCGACGGGGTCCGAGGCATTTTTGGAACTGCCTATCGCGTTGGGCTACGGCCCTGCGACAGGACCCACCTTAAAAACGGCCTTGTGCCATATTCGTACGTTGGTGGGACGTAGGATAAATACAGCGCGCTCCTGGCGATTTTTGGAACTGCCTATCGCGTTGGGCTACGGCCCTGCGACAGGACCCACCTTAAAAACGGCCTTGTGCCATATTCGTACGTTGGTGGGACGTAGGATAAATACAGCGCGCACCTGGCGATTAAACCCGGGTAGCGTTCTTTTGTGTCCTGTGGTGGGGCGCTCTCGACCGGCTGTGGTTGCGTGCTGCACGGTTCGGTCGGGTGTGTTCCACCACTGGATACATCACCTCTGGCCTCAGGGGGCCGTCCCCCCAGGCTTTAACCCTCTTCGGAGGGGTTGGGTTTATCGCCCGGCGCCTGAGGCGCCCCGAAAAGGGGAACGCCGACGGGGTCCGAGGCATTTTTGGAACTGCCTATCGCGTTTGGGCTTCGGCCCTGCGACAGGACCCACCTTAAAAACGGCCTTGTGCCATATTCGTACTTTGGTGGGACGTAGGATAAATACAGCGCGCTCCTGGCGAAGCTCATTAAGGAGGAATCCCGCATTCTGTGCGGTCGCATTCACCTTAACTTACGGCGTTGGCCCCACTTCTCGTGGTAGACCTGCCTTTCTCCCACCTACATAGGTATGCACAAAGGTCCTTTTTAGGACCATAAGAGGACTCTGTCTGCGGGTCAGAGCATCTCTGGCGGTCAGTAATGATCAGTCGAAGTAGACGGCCAGGCGGCAAACACGAAGACGGATTCTAAGACTAACCGGTCTTAACTCTCACTCGGTTCCGATAGTCCTATAAGCTGCGCAGCGCTAATGGCACGGTCCAGCCTTTAGCTACTCCTTCGCTATCTGCGCAGCGCTAAGATAACGCCCATCTTAGCCTCGGCCTTCTGGCCTGTCCGCTCGTCAGCTCGGCTTTGACCCGACAAAGCCTTCGCTCCTGTCCGCTCGTCAGCTCGGCTTTGACCCGACATACACATATGCATGCAGAATCATAACGACGACACAATAAAGATGAGCGACACAGTTCTTTAGAAAAAATATACTTCTCACTTTATTTGAAAGGGTTCGAAAGGGTTAATAAAGGTTTTACAGTCAGAGGTAGTTGGAGACCGAACAGAACTGCAACATATTGACTCCCACTCTTATGGCCATAACAGCATTTCTTTCCCGTCAACCGGGGGCCTGGGGGCCTAGCCTCTCTGGAACATGTTCCTCATTCCAGCATCTTCTCCCTCCAACTGACTTGATCTCCAACTGATTGAACTTCCTGTGCACCGAGTTATATAATAGTTCGACGTACACCTTCTTCTTGTGGGCGTCACAAATCGCAGTCATTCAACCCGTCCACGGTCAAGGTTATATCCTGATATTCCTCGACCGGATGCACCTGTTATTTACACAAGTGCATTTCCTATTTTGACAGCCCGGCCGGTGTCAATATGTTACGCTTGTACCGATAAATCAGTAAATTTAGTTTTTTCAAAAGTGTCGAAGCAACAATTTATTTAAATTTTAAAATTCCAGTTTTTCAAAATATTTCTACGCATGACATAGTCGAACATAACATGAAGATAAAATTTTATTTGAAATGTAAGTTACCCATCTAAGTACTGAGCAGGTTCAATGCTACTTAACTTCAGTGTTGCTGAGAGAACTGTTGCCTTCAGCGTATCATTTAATGTTATTGATGACGGGCGAGTCTTACGGACCATCACAAGTGGGTTCGGTTCGCACTGTTGGCTCGATATTTCTGGCCTTGTGTAACCAGTAAGCTGAACTAATTTTTAAAAAAGAGAGGCACCTTGTCATGGTATAAGGATTTGCAAGCTATTCAAATCACTTCCCTACGGAGTAGCAAGTTCGATTCTCCTCATAAACCTTCTCAAATATGGTCCTGAATCAAAACATAATATGCCGAGTAAATAAATAAAATACTTTTCGAGGTCACTTCACATAGGGAAGTGGTTATAAGTCAAGACTAACAAGTATTTTATTAGTGAGTTTAGTTGTCTCATACTTTTGGTCAATATCGTTTGAGTTATCTGGTGATTTCATAAAACCAACTTTATTTATACATTATCATCCTTTTACAAACAAGTATTTTCAATATTGAGTCATTTCCTTATTTAAACTAAACATTAGTTTTTATAATGGAACTTTTCATAAATATACTTTGATTACTTAAAAATATATTTTTAAAAAGAAGTTCAACTGTTTTTTACCGAAAAAATAAAAACAAGAACAAGAATTCTCATTACAAATGAGTTCGATTCTTACTGGGTGCTTCTGGCTTGATGTCAAAACTACGCCAAGTTAAGTAAATCACTGAGAGTACAATGGTTAACAAAGGAGTATCGTCAACAGAAAAAAAGTAAGTTGGATCCTCACTGGGTTCCCTCTACGTGTGGCCTTGTGCCAGATCCTAGTCATAACAAATAACGACAATCAAATTTGTTGAGGATGATGCTGGATTCGTACTGTGGCTCGAATAGAGTTAAAAATAAAGTACGAAGGAGGGTAGAAAAGTCAAGCAGAAGGGGATACTCTTTCCACTCCTAGCTGTGTCGACTGTTTTTTTAAATCAAAACTTTCCCTGCTGATATGGAGTTCTGAGAAAGAGGATGGGAAAAGGGTTATTAGAGGCGTTTTTGGAATCAAACTTGTGGGTAGCATTCGTGACACAAGTGAATCGCCAGTTGAATTGACTCACATTATTTGAAAGAACAAAATAACAACTATTCGTAAACAAAACAAAACAAAACAAAGTTACTGGAAAGCCTGCATCTACTACGGTGATAGCAGTCGTTCAGTTCTCTTTCTCGTAGCTGTATAGTTATGACTTACAGCATTTCGAAACCAAAGCCTCAGTCTGCGAGACAGTGTTTTAAAGCAGGGATGGTAGTTATCTTGATACAAGTGTGAACACATAAAATCGTATGAATAATTTCCAAGTCTTTAACGAGAGTTGTAGTGACTTAGTAAATGACTGTTGTAGTAATAGTAGCAGCAACAGAAGTTAAGCCCCTTGGTTATATTATAGTATGTAGTGCTTCAAAACTGTTGATTAGTTCTTTAAAATACCGACTTTAATAAGTTTGAGTGTGTTTTTTTTATACCATACCAAATTGGAGGTTATTAACAACTACTAAAACAATTATCTCTCTTCCAGGAGATTTACTGTCAAGATTACAGGTACGTGAATCATTTTTTTAAATTTTTTTTATGAGTTCAGGAATCGGTGCATTTGAACTTTTCAGTGTCTTTTATGGGACACTAAATTCAAAATGTCTTGAAATAAATATACATATACATTGAATAATAATAATAATTAAATTTGAACATAGAAACTTGCTGTCACTTGTTCTCTAAAAAGCCACAAATTTTTAATAGCATTAAATATACGGTAGTGAATGTCACAAAATTAGCACCAGTAAGTCCAAAAAACACCCTTAGGGCTAGACAAATTGTCTAGAAGAAATTTGATTTGTGACCCCCTTGTCACTTCCTGTTTCTAGCTTTGATATCCCCGCTTTCTCATATATAAAAATTTAGTAGAACTTCGGACTACGGACAAATTGGGGGAAAAAAAACTATAAGCAAGCAAAGAAGGACCTTTGATGGAAAATAGCCTTGAACGATTGAAATATAAATCCACAAAATTATTAACCGCTACAGGACTTTGTGAATAAAATATTTACTAAAGCAAATACATTTAAAAAAATGTCTAAATACAAATTTCTTATAAAAAAGGAGACCAAAAAGAAAACCATTTACTTTTGTTCGAAAATATTTCATTGTAAATTTGCTATTCATAATCCATTGTTTCACATAAGACTTATATATCTACCTACAAATTCTTTTCTTGTTGTTTGTTTTTGTTGTTTTGCATATCTGTCAAAAGCCTATTAATTTCTATTATCTGAGTCTGTTCTTTTTCAACTTTTATAAGTACTTATTTTGTTGTATTAGGACAACTGTTTGCGGTGACTATATCTCTAACCCTGTTTAATATAAAAGTAATTCTAGTTTAGAGATATCCCAAAATTAAATCCCGATTACCAAATACTATACTCCACCCGCAACACTTTATTTATCATAAACATGTGTAAAGACGACTCTAAACAAGATTTTTTAAAAATTGTTTCTTATTTGTGTGTAAAAAAAGTTATGTTTACCATTCTCTTTAGTGAATTTTTCTTTGTTTGGAAGTATTATTTAAACTGATAAGAAAATCAAGAGAAAAGAAATAATCGAAAATAAATGTCGATATATCAAAATATCAACATTATCAAATATTCTGTAAATTTTGTTTTTGTTTCAGCGAACAGAAAAGCATTTTTTTTTCTTTTTAGTGGGTAAGATGATTTAAATGTCGTTCAACGTTTCATAGGAAAAATACGGAAAGATTTGTTTTTAGTTTTTTGTTTTTATTTCCATCATTAGTATAAAAAAAAACATTCGTTATTGTTGTGTGGTTAGGAATCCAGAAAAATTTTTCAACAAAAATCTACGATTTTCGTCTGCTTGTAACAGTGTCTACCGACAATAACAATTTTGTTGTATTTTAACGATTAATTATTTCTACCTGGTACTTCATTTTAATTCATCATGGATCAGCCTCTTAACTTATGCAGTTTCAAATAGCTTTCTTTTTACAACCATCCGCCAAATAAATATATATATATATAATAAAACTAAGAAAAACAGTTTAAAACTGGAAGATTTGAAATAAGATTTTAATCGTGTGTTAAAAATCTCTTAAAATTCAAGTCTATATTTTGTATTCGTGAGTACGCTGAAAAACTGAAGTGTTAAAACCTTACAAACTAATTTATTGAACTTTTAGCATACTTCATCTCAAGTTGCTCCTTTCCCTTGTATTAGAGTCACTTCCTGATGCCTGCAGCGTGCCAATGAAAATAAATCTCATTCTCTCTCTAGGCCTGGGAGAAGTTTGAATATTAGGAGGGCTTGTATTCTGTTATAAAAAGATGAATAAGTTACGAAAACACCGCTCTAACACACACCGCTCCCAGGTAAACCTCTGTACAGAATATTAACTTTTTTTTTCTTTTTATTAGTTATTTACTAATTCTCTTCGGTGTTAAAATCTTGCATTCAATAAGATTGCAATAATTATCGGATTTTAAATGAATTTTTTGTATAAAACAAAATTGTGGAAATGATTTTAAATCACTCGGAGACTTCAACATTTAATCTTGTAAAATCTCTTTAAAATGTCATTTAGAAGATAATATTTACTTCATATAAAGATGTCATAAATTTTAGTTAATGATAAAAATTAATTATCACTTATATAAATTTCAGCTCTTTTTAAATTTAAACAATGAGGCTGTCGAACTTTGCCCTATCAAATCGGAGTTTTGTCCTTTCTTGGGTGGTCTTGACCAGTGAATAAATATCCTGATCAAACAGTTTTCTAGATGCGGACGATTTCTAGTAAACTTGTCTATCCAACCTGCATTATCTCACTGCTTTAAAATTAGTATGTTCAAGATTGTTGTCTGTAGTATACCCAACTCGTAGACTGAGGGAACTGGATCTCTGCTTTTACCAATACGTGTGGGGACACCTTTTGATCTTTTGTATCCTCTTCCGTGGTGGTGGTAGGGGGACAAAATGTATCCTTAAAATGGTGGTGTAAGGAGAGTAACGGTTGTCGACTCGGAATATGGAACTGTAAAACCTTTTCTCAATTTTAGTGATAATCATTTCGTACTTTATAATTCAGAAACTATAAGTGTATAATACGCACTTGTAAATTTTCACAGATTTGCAAAGTGACAGTATGTTGGTTAGCGTTGGGTCCGTATCGGTTATAAATAAGAATCTGTATAGTTTATATCATGTTTTGAAAAAACAAAATTTCCCCAGTACTAAAGCAAACGAATAGAAAAACCCAACCAAAATTTTTGATTTTATGGAAAATCCATTCATATCGTAAGTGTTTGAAGAACAAATATACCTTTTTGAAAATTATCTAACATATCTTTTGCTGCGAGGCTATGGTTAGTGAGATAGTCAAGCTTTTTTTGGTGGGGGGAGGAGGTCTATTCCCAACGGGTGGCCAATATTTGTTTCAAAATTGATCTAAGCTCAGTAAATGATATTTTGGTTTTAGAACAAGTTATTCTCAACATGAAGTCTGGTCGTCTATTCGGAATACGGTTTGACACGAATATAATCCTTAAATCAGATTCGGTTTTGTAAGGGCAAAAATTAAAATTATTCTAAAATTTTAGTCGAAGTTTTTGAGATAAATTTGTCAATATTAATGTTTGAATGGTATTTTCTCTCCCCCTGAAGAATATGCTCTACCCCTGAAGAAGGGTACGACCCCTTTTAAAAGGAGTGTCCTGATTATGACACAAAACTAGTTCTGAGGATTGTGAAGTACTCCTTCATTGACATTTCCCTCGGAGTGGTAATGCTTGTTAGGATCTTATATATTGGTTAAATATAGCCGTTGAAAGTTATTTGTGTTAGATAAGGATATTTGCTTTAATATAACTAAGTACAATTTTTTTGTTTTTTTCGTATGAAGACTACTTTGAGCTAACTATGTCCTAAGGATTATTTGGTTATTATAAGATATGAATAGTTAAACTGTATAAAAAGTGGGGGTATGAATTATTAGTGTTGTATAGAATACTTGATACTATACAACTAGCAAAGATTTGTTGTTAAAATCAAATTGTAAAAGTAATTTTTAAAACTTTCAATGAAATATCAAATTTCAGAATCAATCAACCCCAAAAGTGTTGATATGCCTTTAAACAGCTGAACTAACCAATTAATTTATCTGGAATCCTAATTTCAAAGACGATCACAACTCCCAGATTAAGTACTTTGAATCAGAAATAATTAAACTAAAAAAAAAAAAATACTAGTATGTCTCGAATTCACGTAGATTCGTAATGGGAAGATTTTTTTTTTTTTTTTTTTTTTTGATATTTTTTTTTGGTCCACGGTTCTGACTAATGGTCATTGAATGACGATGTGGAAACTGCTCTCAGAAAAAAATCTAAAAATTTAAGATCGATAATACTAGTCTAAAAGTGAGATTTTAAAGTTGCATAAGATGTAACTTAAAAAAGCCGTAACTAATCAAAATATAACCGATGATCATTTTTGTTGTTAAACGAACAAAGATGTCCTTTATCTCTTCAACTGATAAAATTATCTAACGTCTTTTCTTGAAAAAATACGTTAAAAAAATAAAATAATTTTATATAAAGTGAAGGCTGTATACTTTTAAACACTTTTTTGAAATCTCTAGATTAAAAGAAAATAGTGATTCGAAAAATCTTTCTGGTTATACAAATTAATCACCAAGCCAGCCCGACATTTTTAGAAGTGGATGTCGATAAGTTTCAGATGTATACAATTTGTCTAATAAGACTAATCAGAGAGCAAAGAAATTCTTATATATATATATATATATATATATATATATATATATATATATATATATATAGTGGTTCCTTTCAGTTTACACAGATTCAATTGATATCAAATTATTTTAATCAAATACGCAACCATGCAATAAAAATGCTGGAAAACCTGGGAAATAACTTTCTCAAAAGAAAAACTTCGTCTTTTTTTTTCTTTTCTTTTTTCGCCGAGTAGTTTTATTTAACAGTTACCGGTACACACAAACTGCTCAATGTATAAAATTTGGTAACAGATGATACCTGTTTTGGTTATGTTGTTCCTCTAGAAATAATAAAATCCTGCAATCATCGGTTTTGATTTTATGGCATATCAACTATTTTTGGTTATGTCATGCCAAGTTCTGTTCATACAAATGTGCTGTAGATTACATTTGTAAACAAGCCTGAGTTCTTTTTTTTTCTTTTTTTCGCACAGTTAAATGGTTTTAAGTATTGCGATGTAACAGTAACAATTTAACATCAGTTATTTGTTTGGACTAATTTAGGTTTGGTCAGATTTTATGGCATATCAACCCTTGTAGGTTAATCAAAGCCAAATATTATTATATATGATTCATAAACGCATAGTTTGGAGATAACATTTTTGATTGAGATAGAGCTCATTTGTTTGCATTCAGTTAATTGGTTACACATAGGACTTTTAAGATAATAATTTGTATGTAATGTTATTTCTAAAAGAATCAGAGCTAACTAGTTTTACTAATTACTCACTGTTAATTGGTTCCAAATATTCTAGTACGAATAGTTCTATTCAGTATTAATCATTTATTTGCACAATTAAATATTTAACCCAAGTCTTTTGTTTGCGCCCAGTTTAAAAGTCAAACAGTTCTGTTTGACCTATATAGGACTATCGGGTGCTACCACTCCAGGTTAGAGTGGAACGGGAAATGAAGGGGAACTCCACATTGTCTATAGCTCCATCTGATGGTCGAGTGTCATGTCCAGGACACTCGTTGGGAGCGGGCGAAACTTACCCTTCTGTAGAGATGCAGTCGGTGTATTCTACACCCCCAACCAACTGGAAATGCTACCTTTTGGGTTTACTGAAAAAAAAAAGAAAAAATTAACCAATAATTATTGAGCGTGTACTTGCAGTAACGTGCAATTATATTATGATTTTATCAACAAAGCGATGTTGAAAACAGGTAAAAAGTATAAAATTCTTCCATGGTACTGTGAATAAAGGCATTGGTTAGATCCAGTGACATACCCAAAGAGTGTGAGTTCTATACAAGGCAGTGGAGAACTTTCAAAGGGGAAATTAACAGGAGATAACTAATAACTGATATCCATTTAACATGGCTCATAAAACTAGAACAGGCTACCCCGGTAAGCGAAATAAAGGATTAAGTTCGACATTCCAACCACCTGAAGAAGGCCGGAGCGTACAACGGCCGAAATGTTGAGATAAACATGGCGACAAAGATGAGGACAATAGTCGGAAAAATGTAAATAATGTATCAATTTCTGTTTGTGTGTAATTAATTTACAGATTTTCATTGGTATACGTCATTTTATTTACTAAAAAAAATTGAAATACTGGAAGATTACGAAAATATAATCTTTGTTTCTTAAACGAATACTTTTTAATATATTAATACCTATGATGAATATTTAGCTTTTTTTTCCTAAAGTAACTCATGAAGATTACTGCCCCTAACAGATGTTTTCATTGTAGCATTCTTTTTTTGTTGTCGCTGTATTATATGAGACAGAACTCGTCGTTGCTTCAGCTGAAAGAAAATTGTGACGACTTCATTTTTTTTTTCCAACTCCCCCACTGACAGAAGATAGTTCAGTTACCTTGATGCAAATCTTCCGTTGCATCAACATGTCATTCATGGGTTGGACATCACAAAGTTCAAGTCTTAACAGCTTGCGACTGAATCTCAAGAGGATAATTTAACAAGATATTTGTCCCACCTCTTCTGGTTAACTTACATTAGCTTCTTGTAGCTTGCTGTTGATGAAGATATGATAACGTGTTTGACAAGATTTTCACAACTGCCTAGATTGGCTGTTTGGTTAATGATGCGCATAGTCTATAAAATGATGTAATAAACTTTAAGAGTTCATAAAAAACTGTGTATTGTCAATGTCAGTATCTTAGTTTTAATCTAAAAATATTTGAATTATTTCTTTATCCTCCAGCACATAAAATTATACCAATTTGTTAATTCAGCTGTGATGAGATTATTATTTTACTCCTGGTGAGCTTTTCACTGATTTCCTCCCTGGTTCATTTTAAGAATAGTCCCGCATATCTCACAGAGCTGCCCAGGTATTTATCCCTTGGATGAGATTTCCACTGCAGAGCTTGATTTCGAAAAGCTTTCTCGTTTTTCTGAAGTACCCTTTTCTCATTTTTTCCCCTTCATCTCCGCTTCTTGATGGTGTCCGCTTCCAATATTCTCCAGTACTTGATGTTTTTCCTCTCTCCAAGAATTCTAATGATTTCCTGATTTAGTAGTTCTGTCTTCCACTGTTTCTCTTTTCTCACTTTTCATTGAGTACATTTTTCTATGCCAAATAATATTTCGTTATCCAGCCCAGTCGGCTGGGGCTGGAGAATATATGGACTTTGTAGAGGAGCAAGACCCCCAACGAGTGTCCTGTATATGACACTAAACAATCAAATGGTGAGGTTCCAGTAATGCTAGAGCTTTGCGTAATGCTGACTACTCCTTCATTTCCATCGTTCCCAGGTCCATTCTGGTCCGGAGTTCTAGCAACTGAACTGCAGATCAAATAAAACTGATATTTAAACAGTATGAAGAAATAACTTGAGCTAAATTGAATTGTTAGAAATAGAACTGTTTGATCACTTAACAGTGTATAAACAAATGACTGGAGTTTAATCAAATTGTTAGTGATATATAGCAATACTTTGAAACCTTCAACCGTGTGCAAACGGATAAGTTATATTGAATTGTAAGTGATTGATATAAATGAAACCGTTTAAGTGTGTAGAAACAATAGTTATACTAGAGGGTAAACAAATTAGTTGTGACTCATTCAAAAATGAAATTACCGACTAAATAATCTTTTACATGTCGTATATATCTACTTGAATGTATACAAACAAATGTCTGTAAAATTGTTATATGACAATACTTGAAATCATTTAACTATGTGCAAACAAATGATAAATAGTGAATAGAATTATTCGTACCAGATAGCTATACTTTGAAAACCATTTAACTATGTGCAAACAAAGGATTAATAGCGAATAGAATTATTCGTACCAAATAGCTATACTTTGAAAACCATTTAACTGTGTGTAAAAAAAAAAAAAAAAAAAAATGAGCTCAAACTCGTTTAAAAATGTTATCAATAAAATATTTGAAATCATGTACATTTAATATATGTATAGTGTTTGGCATTAAATAACCTACAATGGTTGATATGCCATAAAACCAAACCATACCTCTTCCTATATACTTACTCTTTATTCTTATGGTTTGTATCAGGGTCTCCAGTTTGTGTTCATCTTTTACAAATACTTTTGTCCATGTACATAAAATGATTAATCTCTTATATTGCAAATTTGTCGTCTGAAAGTTGAATGACCTGATTGCAATAATGAATGGCTGTGGCGAAAGTAAATTTCCTGGGAAGATGACTCTTCAGATTATTTCCACTCTAAGGAATGCCTTTCCGTTATCAATTTTACCCTCCAGATGTCCATGGAATTTGTGATGGAGTTAATCATTTTGTCGGATATTTTGCACATTTTCACACACTCTATTATCCATGTTTGCAGGATGATATCATTGGCCATTTTGTCGTCAATCTATGGCAACTTTTTTACACCTCGTTTTAGATTTTTGAGGATGTGTTCGTTTATATATGACAGGTCATTTGTTCCACTTGTTTTTCTAGCGTCATTTTTTGTTCTTCCGGAAATAGACCGTACCATACTACTGAGTAATATTCTTTTATCTGTGTCCAAATAATAGGTAAAACACCAAATCCGTTTATGGACGCTTGGAATTGTCTCTTTTTGGGAATCCTCCTGAATTAGGATAGTTTTCTTCTTTATCATCCATTCGGGTATGCTTGCTTCTTGAGAGCATTTGCTCAGTTTCAGGGCGAATCTGTCGTGGATGGACGTGAATTTTTAAAAATCAGGATACATCTATGCCATCATGGCCTGGCGTTTTCTAATTTATTTTCTTGAGTGTTGCTCTTTGCGAATCCACGTCTATGTTTGTTTTGAGGCCTTAAAGTTCATCTGATTCTTTTTTTTTTTTTTTTTTTTTTTTTTTTTTTTTTTTCACGTTTTATATCCAATCAGCATTTTTGTTATGTTCTCTCCGTGTCTATATTTTATTCCAAAATTGTTTTATTTCTTTTGCATTCACTGGCTGATTTTTCTTTGAGCACTCTCCACTTACTTGTTGGAAGAATTTTCTTACATTATTTCTGAACTTCCTGTTTAGTTTGCATTGTTTGACCCTATACCGGTACTTTCTTAGTCTTCTTTGGCCAGTATCTTAGATTTATTTCGTCCAGTTGCGTTGTCCAACTTGTCTACGGTTATCTTATTGAGGTCTTTTCTTTTCATTGGGTTCCTGTGTATTTTAACTTCCTTTGCAGTTTTGCTTGTCGTCACAGTTTCTTAATTTGTCCTTCTATGCTCATTTCCTATCCAGGTTTTGTGTTTCTATTTGGGTTCCTTTGGGGATTCAAAAATTTTATCACTAACTAGTTTTACTCCTGCAGAGATGAACTTGTTCAGTTCAATGATGTTGTCCGTTGGGATATGCGGTAATAATTTTACTTTTTCACTCCCTTGACTTTTTTCCAATTTTGATTCTTCGAAGAAATTCATTCTTTACTCCTTGTGAGTTTTTTCAAAGCCTAACAATTACAATTTGTATCACTGTTACCTTCGTTTTACAACTTTTCTGGTATCCGTCATAATCCAAATATTTGTCTAACTTTTCTTTTCAATTTATTATGCCTGAAACGGTAAAATAAACAAGATAAAATTTTTCTGGTTAATTATTTTCATGAAATTTATTGTTCCTCTTGTTGGAACACAAGTGAAAGCAAGTATCTTCAATACTTCAGAAATTTCCTCAGTAATTTTATACACTAAGCTAAAGGCAATCTTTGACAAATTCATATTCAAGAAATAGCAAGAATCTTGGGATTATCAAACACAGAACAAGCTCCACCGTATACAAGATACCATAGGTGAGTCACCAGCAGGCTTAAGAAGAAATAGAAAAGAAGTGATACTCTCCGGACTTTGTATTGGCCACACCCACATTATCCACTAACACCTCCTAAAAAGAGAAGACCCCCCACCTTCAATATGCTCAACGTGCAAAGTACCCAACACAGTTCAACATATTCTCATAAACTGACTGGTTAAGATAAATTCGACTCAAATACTATCAGACATATCTTAAAGGACCTTTTCAAAAAAAAAACCGGACCAGAGAAAATCTTAAGGTTTCTAAAAGAAAGCAACTTTCATCAAAATCTAACCAAATATAATAAAACATAAAAAAGCTCATATCCTAAAACATACACAAAAGACAAAACCAATCAAACCCCTCTAACGTTAAATGACCCAAAGAGGTTGATATGCCATTACACAAAACGCTAACTCATTAATCATGCCGATTTCGATAGTGCGACAGTTAAGAGTTTTTTTTGTTTTTTTTTTCATTCCTTTTTGTTTTACCTTAGTCAAGAATTACCTTATTCATGGAATTTTATTCGTGAATAAGTTCACCCTTCATTTATAGTCCGGAAATTATTAATCTATTAAACCTTTTTTAAAAGCAAAGGTTCTTTCTTGTCCTTTTCATTAGGTTTGAATTTCAACTTTATAAAATTATTTTTGCAATGTGAATCGACGTCATTTTTTTTTAATTCGAAATTTGACTTGTGCACGAGTTGGAGATTCAATCAGCGTATTCTATTCTAGATCCAATGACCACAGAAACAAGAAATTGATTGTCTACACCAGTAATTCCCAATGTGGGGCATATGCCAATAGTTGGTGGAGACCAACTTAATGGCCTTTTAAGATTCATTCTCGTGAACTGCAGTAAAATTTTGAATATGGAAAAATTTAAATATTTCTCCGGGGGATCAGAATTTTTAGAAATGCCAAAGTGTAACATGGCCCTAAATCGGTTGGGAACCACTAATCTACACTATCTTAACTTAGATATTTTCTCTCACTGATATTGAGCTCTTTTATTCATAAATACTCTAAAGTGTGTGTGTGTGTGTGTGTGTGTGTGTGATTTTTTTTTCCTGCTATTTTTATTTCAATTTTGATCTGTCCAACGAGATACAGTATCAGACAGATGTTCTTGTCTTTAACAATAACTAGATCTTCGGTAGGATTTAGAATACACTGACTGTATCCCCTAGAGAAGGGTAAGAATCAACCCAGAAGTAGACTTACTTTGCCGGTGGGGCTTAGAATATATTAACTATATTCCCTGTAGAGGGGTAAGACTCCCTGACTCTCAAAACGTGTATTCTGAGGATGACAGTAAACTGCATTTTATTGCAAGACTCCAGTTATGGAAATTTAAGGAGTGGGTTACTTCTTCTTAGCCATTACTCCCAGATCTACTCTGGCCCGGAGTGGTAGTACCAGTTAGGCTTTTTCTGGGTCAAATATGTTTGAAATTATTTGTATTCGATTGGAGCGTGCATAAAAATAAGATAAACCCTAAAAAAAAAAAACTACGCAAAAAAATTTGATATGAACACGATTCCTTAACCTTTCGACATAAAATAACCCTCGTCGGGTTGTCATGCGATCAAAATCAATTAAGATCTGACCTAATCGCTTGGATGAATTAATCTATTTGACTGTGAAAGTTCCTCAGATTCCTAACTTTACTATTGTCATAGACAGCTTCTAGTTTGCGCTTATGCTGTTAATATGTATGATCGGAATTGCTAACTTGATTTAATTTATTCTGTCTTTACATAGCCGGTTCTGAAATCACAATTTACCTAAATGGCAGAAAACTCATCTGTTGACAGGTTACAGTAAATATAAAAGGTTGTTTCAAGAGCAAATAAAAATATAGAAGCAGTGGAGTCGCATCGTGCAGATGGTTTGACAGGACGGTTGGGAGATGTGTGTTTATATGAGTGGATTTGATCAGACCAGGAGTCATAGACTAGAGAGTTTAGACTCCAGTAAGAAAGTTGTCGAAAACCCAGAAAAACTAAAAGTCTGGATTCGAATCTCGAAAGAAGTGACTGGGCGATGCCACGATCGGAGAACGAAAGGAACTGTCGAGAACGGTAATGTCGAAGATATGAATACAAAATACTCGACCGGTAACTTGTTCATTCCACTTTTTCAACAATGTGGGGAAGCGATAAGTGTCTTGTTTACAAGTGGTTTTTGTTGATTTGTTTCCTTCGTTCACCAGATGATCACTATCATAATATTTTACCATGTAATAAACCATCGCCTACGTAACACCAGTTGACCCTTGCTATTTTGGTACCAACTTGTCTATTTTAATTTTCATGTAATTTCTTCTTGTGAATGAGTTCAAGGCTGTTCTGACAAACGGTTCTGCTTTCTTTTTCTTGTTTACGGAAGCATATTTGTCTTTCTCTCACTTGCATTATTTCAGATTGGTCGTAATTAAGTTGATATAACTGAAT